>JAPDSC010096045.1:31108-47125 GCA_026290005.1 Latrodectus geometricus
TTTTTTCTTAATTTTTTTGTATGTTTAATGCATTAAGTAAAAAAGAAATACAAGGTAAATTTTGATAAAAGTTGAATTTCAAACATTAAATTTAAAGAAATGTAATGAATACATTTTCTTTAACACTAGATATTTCTATCATGTTTATAGTTATTTGCTTAAAATATTAATTTGATGTGTATGACTTCATGCTGAAAGATTTGAACATTAATTCAGAAACATTATTTTGGTGACATGATTAAATGCATAGTGAGAATAATTAATATGGTGCGATTTATTTGATTATATTTAATCATTAGTTCATCATTAAAGAATAAGTTCTGTTAAAAAAGATAAAAATTCTTTTAACAAAATGGACACACCGAATAGATGAGATGATAAATTTGCTATATACTTTTACTCACAAGAGACAATTTAACAGACTCTATAATTTAAAATAGATTGAACTTATGAAAACTCATGCCTTAAGTGAGAGATGATCACAAGAACTGTTGAACTCTGAACTAGACATTCAACTGCCAACTCAACAGACATGTAAGTTTAGGGATTGCATAGCTGGTAAAGACAATATTTTAACAAATTTGAGTTTATTATCTACATACATTTGGATCAGTATAACAGAATATTATAAGATGTTTTAAATATTAATCAATAGCAATGGATATTAAAATAAACTTCAAGACAGTTGAAATTTATCAATCCAAAATTATAGATTTTAAAATATCTTTTCCAATTTTGTTATTCTAGTAGTATAATGATTTTAAAATGAGAAAAATTATTCAATTAACAGATTCTAGAAAGTCAAATCTTAATAATATATGTACTTAAGAGACTTTAAAAGTAGTTACTTTAATTTTTGTAACAATTATATATAGAATTTTTTTTTTTCTGATACAGTACAATTTTTTGACTATTTCTTTATTTTAAATAAATTATAATTCGTGTACTTTATCAGTGTCTTATAATGCAACAAAATAATTGATTGAATCTGTTTTCATTGTTGCCTCTTATGACATTTATGTTCAACAAAAACTAAGTTGTCATCAATATCTTTGTACTGATGTTTAATCTTAATAATAATAAAAAATGTAACTATAAAAAGTCAATCCATTTTTACAATGGCTATTTTAAAAATATGGTTAGTTTAAAAATATCTATCTTGCGTAGAAATTCCTAATTTTTCATATATAATTAATGTAATTTTTTTCTTTCTTTCTTTTTTTTTTTTTTTTTTGAAAAGTAATATTTAAGTAAATTAACAATGTAAAATTCATTAACAATGTAAAGTTTGTAGGTACATTTTTAAGCAAATATAATGTAAATGTTTAACTAATTACATAATGAAACAATTTTCAGTTCTTTTAAAAATAAATCAAGGCACAATAAAACATTAGTTTCAAAATACTAATGTCTCTACATTTTTGATTTAAAGATTTTTAAATTTTACAATTTCAATAGTGTATAAGGCTTTTTTGGTGGGGGTGACTAAGTAATTTGCTTATCTTTTAAATGCATTATGACTCTTACAAATATAGATATATAATATTAATATAAAGTGAATAATTATTATTGTAATAAAAATATTTTTGAAAATATATTTTGCTGTAATTTTTGATTAATTATGAATAGTAGATTTTTTAAAAGCTAACTTTAAAACTTTTTAAACTTTAAAGCTAACCTTTATACTGAATTTTTTAAAGTGTCAAAGAGACTGAAATTATATAAATTAATACAAGCCATAATTGAAATAATTTTTTTTTTTTTTTTGGTTAAAATATTGTTGATTTGGCAGTTGAATGCAAAACACTCTGGCAATCAGTTCAACAGTTAATGCGATTCCTATCTCCAATGTAAACCATGTAGTGATTTGGAATCTACTTTAAAATTATGTGGAATAAAATTTATGTGCAATTACTATCATAATGTAATTGCATTTGATAGTACTCCAACTAATCAATATTTAAAATATTAATAAATGAGATTCATGCACCAAGTATAAATTCATATAGCATTTTTATTGTTAGATTTTCAAAGACAAATTTAAATTATAATTTTTATATATATTATATATTTTGTAGATTAAATTCATTAAATCAATTTTTTCTCTATATACATATTTAGCCATTATGTAATTCATTTAACATTTTTATCGATGGCCTATCAGCAGAAAATAATCAGTATACAAATTTAGAATGATTTTTTCTGATGATTCACTTGAACCTATAATAGATTTTAACCTAGAAAAAGAATAATTATATACTTCATAAATTAATTACAAACAATATTATATATGGTTAAGAACATGTTAAAAAATGTACATAATATTTGCTGACTGCAAAATATAATATTTTGATTAGAAGACTTTTGTTTATCAGTTCAAAAGTATCTAATATGTTGATATTCATATTATATATATATATATATATATATATATATGAAGCATCTGGTAATAAAACAGAAAAAAGAAAGATGTGATTAATTAGTTATATTTAATAAATTTTTTTAAATTCAAAATGTAGTTGCTTATAATTTATCTATTTTGACTAAGGAATTTATCATAAAATAAAATTCTTAGTTTTCTTTTCTATTTTTTAATCATCGTTTTATGGATATTTGAATTTTTTATAAATTTAAAATAATTACAGCTTGAAATTTAATATTGTTCCTATTTTTAATATTTAAAAAATCAATGTTAAATTTCCTTTAGTATCATGATACTAAAGGAAATTTAACATTCATTCTTCAAATATTTATAATTGGTAATTATGTAATGAATGAAAATTTACCAGCTCTCTCACATTATTCAACTATCACTTGGAGTCTACACTTAGATTTTTCACATAAATTTTAAACTATGTGTATCATTAATTTTTTCCAAGAAGTTTAACTTTATTTAATTTCTGCTGATTCTTATGTTACTATAATCTTTTTATTATAAAAATTCCTAAATAATGAATTGTTTTAAACCATTAAACATCTAATATTTACGTTCTGATATATGACAACATTTGTATTTTGATAGGATTGCATTTATAGGAAAAACTTGACACTTTGGTTTTATTCATTATTTAATAACACAAATAAGAAATGTGTAAAATTTTAAATGTATTCTGTCTGACAATATTAAATGAGACATGTTTACATAACATTAAAAACAACAAATGAGTAATCTATACAAAGATATTTCAAATTATTAAACACAAAAATTTGTTATAAATTTTAAAATTGTCTCTGAAATAAAGGAACTGCATACCCATTAGCTTTTTCAGATAAATATTCATGAAAAGTTACACATACCAGATTTAGCATAAGAACATATGGAAATTGCTTCAATATTTTTTTTCCTTGTATAATTAACTTTAATAACATTAAAATGATTAAATAATAATACTAGTTTATTTTAGTGAATTAATAATTGCTTGTTTTATTTTAACTGGGACAAAATTTGTGAAGTCCTGATTATAAAATTTTTTCATTTCATAGGCATTTAATAAGCAAAACATTTTCAAAAATTTTTGTGAACATAAAAAAACATTGTATTTTTTATTTTTGCTAAATATTTATTCACAGTCTGCATTGTTATTGATAATGATGCAGATGTATAAAACTTCAGAAAGTTAATCATTTTTTTTAATACAATCAGCTTTCATCATTTCTTTCACAAACTAATTACAGTTTTATTTGTTTTGAACAAACTGTCTGAAAAATTCTCAAATTAAAGTACTGAAAACTGTTATGGATTCTCATTGTAAACATTTCAATCATATTGGATTGTTAAAAGAAAGAAATTATCAAGAAAAGATTAAATTTTCTATTTTCTTCGAATTTATAATTTCTGCATTTTCAAGACATCACAAAGGAAAAGAAATGAGCATGCAATTAAAAAAAAAGTTGTACTTATGTCAACATTTTTCAAAAATAAACCAATAATTGTAAAATACCATTAAAAATGTATAAGGTTACATGAATAGAAAATGTATCAGGAAAATATAAATTAAAATGAATGTTGATGAAGCTCTCTGTCGTAGCTCTCAGATTAATAAATTTTATAAGCTTTTAATTCTGTATTTCTAAAATTTATTAATAATACATAAAATTTGATAGTATGTAACATTTGCTTACATGATTTTTTTTTTTTTAACAATTTCTTAGTTTTCCTACCAACATAGAAGAAATTTATAGAAAAATCTCAGGTTTTGCAATATTTCTAGCATCCTTAATGTCAACTATATAGAATATTTTAAGGAAAGACATGCCATCATTTCATACATTTCATTGAACAACGGATTATTTAAGATATATTTTATTTCATAATTAGGTAACAAGTGTCATTAATATGTTGAATAATAATGAGATATTAAGACGAAATTTTTTATTTATACACAAAACATACAATAACACATGACAATACACTCTGAAAGAGATTCGACAAAATTTCACACAGATCACACAAACATTGAAAAAACAAAAACAACTATCACATATAAAATTCAGGTACGTTTCATTATGCCTTCACAAGAAAAGAGAAAATGAATTTTTCATAAATATTGATATCATGATATCTATTGTTTAACTATTTTGTTTCTACTGTTTAACTATTTTAGTATTGTTATTTCTTAAGATTTCATTAACAATCAACAAAAAGTGAATTTGTTATTTATGTAATTCATTGATATGACTAAATTTCCTGTGATCAGAATACTGACATTTATTATATCATTAAATAAATAAAGCAATTACAATAAATAATCATAAATTTTATTATTTTATCAAGCAAAAATATAAAGATTAAATTTTGCTTGAAGGATTAGGATAAAATATGAATAAGTATTAATTTATTGTTCATGGGTAAATGCTCACATAATGCTTAATTTTCATATATATTTTCATTTTTTACTGAAATGTTGAACTTACTTGTTTTCAATCTCATGTAATAATTCCTCTGCACTTTTAGGATCCTGCTTCAACAGTTTTTGATAGGAACTCCATGTGCTCAAGTAGCCAATATATTCAGTTACTGAACTGTCACTTTCCTTTATAAAATTTTTCCTATTTTTAAAACAAAAAATTTTGTACATTAAATTCAATTAGTATTAAATAATTTATTTCTTTTTTAGAATTAAAGACAAGAAACAATTAAACATAGGAAAAATATTTCATATTTTTATACCTATTCAAGTATTAAATTACTTATTATAATATTATTACAAAATTAATATTATTATTACAAATTATGAAATATTGAAAGTAAATAAAATTTTACTTACTTTTAATATTTCAAATTTTGTAAAATTTAAAAATAAAAATTTTACTTTTAAATTAATAGGGCAAGTTTTCATTTGCAATATTAATTTTAAAGTTAAATGTTTTTTATTTTATTTTTATTTTTCATTAAATTGTTATTTAAACATAAAGCTAAATTTTTAAAAATAATTTCAAGTTAGAAAGTATGAATTAAGATAAAAGATACAGAATGTGCATTTAAATGCTTAGAAAAATATTCCCATTTCTAGCAAATTGTATCTTTTCATTATGATTTCTGACTTTTTTATTATTTCACAAAATATTTAAATTGAACCATTTTAATTTATTAAATCTGTGTCACCATACTTTTTTATTTAAAAAATTCAGATGGATATGTTTTTATTTCTGTAATAAATAGTTCCTTTAAAAATATACTAAAATGTTTTACAAAATAATTGTGGCTTTGATAGAAAGAATGGTGTTGCATGAGATAATATTTTAGACAAAGCAAAAACTTAAGATAAAGATTAATTACAATTATTTACAAATTAGCAGATTTTCGTAGACTTAGCAAATATATACTATTATGTGTCAATAAAATGTAATATTTTAAAAATTAAGGAAAATTTTCAATTTTTATCAGATGAAATATAATGAAATTTTTTAAGTTTATTAATTATTTATAAATTAATACTATTTAATTAATATATAATACAATTAACAATATTTGATTTAATAAAATATTTAATTTTTGTATTACTTATTGTATTAAATTGTTTTGAAATAAAAAAAAGTTTTGCGCACATTGGCAACAATTTAGTATAAAATATTATTAATTCTAGTTGTCATACACAAGTCAATAAAAAAAAATTTAACCATTACCAGCTACATTTAACCCTAGTTTGATTCTTTTAAAAGTTCAATTGGAAAATAATATGCTTCTTGCTCTGGCTTCAAAACTTTGTTTCTTTGTCATCAAATTTTTTTTAAATTAGTATAGATACCAATCTTTAAGTAGCTTTTGCAAAAGCATGTTTTATTCAATTAGACTAGCATTTTAAAAATTAGCTCAAAGGGCAATACTTTTTACTCTAGATTTTTTGCTATACTTCGTTAGGAAGATGATTTTCACGCATTACAAAAAGACTCATATTTTATGGTGGGTGTACATTATACATATTTTTGCTTACTTTTATTTCAGCTTTGTCATATTATCATAAGTGTTTTTGAAGATAAGGTCTGAAAGTCAGTTGTTAATTATACATTTGATTATGTTACTTGTTAGATAATTAGTAGCATAGTGAGTTATAAATTTTTCTAATTTTTAACATAATGGAAAAAGATTACGAAATTTTATGAAAATATATTAAATAGTTTTTGTAACATAACCCAAAAAAATTGCATTGAAGGTATAATGAATGAGTTAATACATTAAATAGTAGTCATATAAAAATATCTAAAAACCAACTATTAACTTAGCAGTAAACTTAATTTAATTTGTACATAAAAACATTTTCAGAAACATCCAATCAACTTTTATTGAGAACAAAGAAATTAAATTATTAAGTTCAAATACCAAAAATGTTTTGCCCAATATTTTTTTTACATTCATTATCAGAAATTGTTTTATTTAATACATTTAACAAAATACTAATATTTTCAGAAATGCATGCCTATAGAATACACTGAAAATCAGTATGAATATTTTTTCAAATTTGATATATATTAGTAATTTTAAATTTGAAAAGTTTTTTAGCTATATTTATATATAACAATGAAGTTTAAATTTTATGACGTAAGATGTCCAAAAAGTATTTATTTTTAACTCATAACTCTTTGATAAAAGAATGATTGCAAATAAATGCATATACTTTTCCTCTATCATAAATAGCTTACATTAAATAAATATTTAAATTATGATGATTATAATGATTTTAATAAACATTAACCATTTTATCTTTAATTTGAAATAATATGAGAAAGTTTAATAATTTCGTTTTCTAAAAATATTTTTTTAAATTAAATTGTTATGAATGACAAATTTTCAATTAGAGATACAGATTACTTAAACAATATAAAACTATCAAAGTTTATTTAAGGTTGATTTATCAAATAATTTAATATCTTGTAGATATAATTTGAAATCTTTATATCAAATACAGATATTTATCCAAAAATAAATTCACAATAAGAAGTTATGAATTGAGAGTGTATTTATTATTTTTTTTTTTTCATACAGCACAAAAATTAAAAATTCGGAATATAACTACTTTTGTTTAAAACATAATTAACAGATTAAATAAAGTACTGTATTCATTACATCTCATTATAAAAAATACTTTAGAGTACAGATTAATTTTTGAATTCTTTTAAAGAAAAAATTATTATTTTAAAACTTACCTTTGACAATCTTTAAAAGGCATATGTATATCAGCATAATGATTTTGAACAATATATCTTTCTTTATCCCAAAAGCTACCTAACCTTTCTTCATGTAAATACTTAAAAATAAATATATATATTGAATAATTTATAAGAAATATAAACATGCTGATAGATATTAAAACTGAATAATAATAAATAGGAGAAATAATATCTTATGCTAGAAAAATTCATAGAAAAAAAACCTGATATTCATTCATAATTTGTTAATATTTATAATTAAAAAAACATTAAAACCTGCCATTTGGTAACCAATTTCAATACATACATTTTTGAAGTACTTTGTATCAAGATTAAATTTTAAAATGGTACATTAATTTTAAGCTTCATATTTTCATGTGAAAATTTTTACTAAATTCAAATTACCTTTATATTTTGGTATTTATAGTTAAAAATCTATTAGGCTATTTTTAATATTACATTAAAATTCCAAATTAAATTTCTTCAAAGATCTAATGTAATATTAAAAGAAAAACTTACATATTATTTAGAGCACATTTCTTCTACATTTTTATTTAAAATGATGTAAGACAATACAAAAAAAAAATAAATAAATTCTACAAAATGATAATCAAATTTTTTCTTTAATTATGTGGATATATTTTCATCATTTATCATTCAGCTGAATATAATGTGAAGGATAAAATAAATTAATTATACTATTAATTCAGCAAAAACATTCACATATAATACAATAAATATGAAACTTGCAATAAATATTGAATCTTCTATAAGAAAGCAAAACATAATTTTAAGCATAATATAATGCTGTAGAAACTACACTAATTTCAATGAATTAAAGTCTATTATTTGAGAACTTTTTGTAACTGTTCCAAAATAAAAGATTTAATGACAAAAATAAGGTGAAATAAATGGAGATAAAAATCTGATACAAGTTTTTACCATATTGAAGCAAAGGAATAAAGAAATAAACCAACCACAAAGTTTGAATCAGATGATGAGGAGTAGAAGATTTTAACAGTTAAATGCAAAAGCATCAATGAGAATTCTTAAAATTTAAAAGATTATCCTTTGAAATAATCAACAAAACTAAGAATTATTATTATTTTTATAAAATTAGTAATCAATTTTCAAAATTAAATAACTGGGATAATAGGCAAATTAATATTGCAAAAAACTTTATTAATAGTTTTAAGTTTATGCAGCTTCAGTAAAATGTATTATACCTAAAAAAAACAACAACAACATATTAGCATATTGTATGAATGTATAATTTCCCACAAATGCATTTGATTAATTCTGTTGAACTTTTTAACTTCTCCAAAAGCAGTAAATTTCTGGATTATAGCAAAATGTTTATAGTATTTGAAGTAATATTTTACTTATTAATATAAGTAGATATTAATTATTCAATTCAAAGCTTCCTTCAGCTATAAGGGATTAATAAAACCAAGCATAGAGTTCAAATATAAAATTTGCTTTTCAAGCAATCATATACAATTTGGTATAATGAAAGATATCTGCCTCAAAAAAAGTCTGAAGTTGAAAAGATATAATTTGTGTTTGGAAAATAGAGTTTCTATATTTGCCTAGCCAAAGAGTTTTCGGGAAAGCCTATGCAAATTAGAAATTCCAAAATATCTAATAATCCTCAGATGAAGTGTGACGAAATAGGAAATAAATTATTGTTCACACCTAAAGCAATTTTTGTTTTTTATTGTTTAGGATTTGAATTCTGACTTTATAGTACAACATTAAATTGTATAGTTACATCCCACGAAATATTTTAATCGGACAAAATAGTATGTTAATTGTAATTTTACTATTATCATTAACAAACTATTTTGTCCACAAGCTATTATAACATGAACTGAAATACTATTCATAAGATGTTAAAATGATATTGTTTTATTCACACTACACCAGAAAAAATAATTACTTTAATAGTTGTTTATTAAAAATTTTAAGTTATTATTATTATTATATTTTTACTCTTTTAACATAAAAGTTATCATATAAATGCTGCTAATATTTTCAATTCTATATACTGCAAATTATTTTTGATAATTGTTCTTTATCAAGTTACATTTTATGTTTTCAGTTTTTCAATTTTAACTTAATATCTATACTTTTTAATATCATTATTCTATTTTTATAAAACAGGATAAAATACACATTTATTTTAAAACTTTGGTTAAAGAAAAGGGTAAAGCTATGTAAGAAGTTCATTTTAAATTACCTGCAATATTAATTCATTAGCTAAATTATTCTTTTCTTCTTCTTTAAATTTTGGTAAAGGTACCCAATATCCATAAGCAGCAATCACGCCATTTGGTACTAAAACTCTGTGAACTTCACTAAATAGTTTACTCAATGGGTTAAACCAATGAATTGCTTGACATAAAGTCACCAAATCTACTGACGAAGAAGAGATAGGTAGGTCATCACCTTCTGAAAGCCTAAATTTTTATTAAACAGTATAAAGGTTTAAAAATGACAAAACAGTGAAATATGTTTTATAATTGTTGTTTGAGAAATAAAATAAGAAATTTAAAGCATTTTAAATATCAAGTGTTAATAAAAAATGCTTAGTCCAATTGATATTTGCATAGCATTTACTGTTGAGAGTATTAATTTCATCAATGGATAGTTACATCATCAAATTGAACAAATATTTATAATTTCAAGAAATATAGAATGTGCAGAAATTTAGAAGTTATGTTACATATATCACACAATTATAAGTTATTATTTTTGTGAAAATATCAAAATGAAGTAAATTTTTTTTTTCCTTTTGAGATGAAATTACTTACAGATAAAATTTTTAATAAAATTCAAACAGGGTAAATACTAAAAATTATAAATATAAAAAACTTGAGGATAACTATACTTTGTTATATCCTATATGCTTTGCTACTTATAAGTCTCAAACTGTTTAGAATTATGAAATAAAAAAAAATTATAATTATTTTTCCATATTTATTTATAATCAGTTGATTAAAAATGAAAATAAATAAATAAATAAATAAACTCTCTCTCTCTCTCTCTCACTCACTCACTCACTCACTCACTCACACACACACGCACACACACACACACAACTTATGTATATATTTGTTAATAATCAATATTCCTATAAAATAAATGCTATAAAATAAACATATTTTTCCTATAATATAAACGCTTTAAAATAATAAATAGTAGATAATTAAAGTACAATTAAAACTGATAATCTTTATGATTTTATGCACACGAAAATTTTTAAATCGGACAAAAATTTAATCAGAAGATTTAATATAGAAGAATTCAAAGAGTTTTCTATGGTAAAATCTTAGTGCATGTAAAACGTCAGGCACAATCTTTAAAAATGTTGTTAACTGTGAAATAAGCTCATCAATGCTTGCCACCAAACTGTTTCCAGTGAAAAAATGATACTTTTTTTTATGATTGTTGCCTAGAAATAGAATAAGCAAACATGAGGAAAACGATAATTTCACAATGTCAAATGCAAAAAACTAATAAACTTCAGTTTTTGTAAGATTATACAAATCATTATACCAAATAAGAAATTTTGAAAAGAAAATGCAAACTTTATTGCCTTCATAAATATCACTAAGCTTTGTTTATGTTGCCAAATCCAACATGTTACATATACAGACAAAACAAGTTTTCTATAAAGGTATATTTCATTATTATATATATGTCACATTAATATAACATACATTGCATTATATAATATAAAACACACATATAGTAGAAAATTGAGTACTAAAGAAAATAAACCACCTTTTTAATAATTTACCTTTCCAGTATTTTTTATTAATGTAAGTAATTCTACAATTTCTTTGGACAGAATATAAAAAAAAATATAATTAATGTAAATAAGAAACAAAACTATGATTAAAATTACCTGTATTCAATATTTGGTAATGAATGTATTTCTTTAGCACACTTTAATTGAGCATTACTGATATCTAAACCTATTATTTTTTTGAAATATGGCGAAAGAACCACTGTACTTTGTCCACTTCCACAACCTATATCGATTGCTGTATCAAAGAGGGGTTCAACCTTAAAATGAAAAAAATGTTTTTAAGCAATCAAGTTAGAAATATAAGCTTTAAATAGATAAAAATAAAATCCTGCAATTTAATAGTTGCCAAACTTAAGAAACTTCTAAGCGACTCAATCATTTTCACATGCTGTAAGCTACTAACCAAAATAACATTTTTTAAAAATTATGTAAGTTTCCATATTGTCTACAAGTTTACATTTGCAATAAATATTTTAATTATGCTCTGCATATTTAAAAGAAAAGAAACAACCTGGTCATTAAGATGATTTACCAACAATGTCTTCATGATCTATTCATAAATCGTCAATGACTGATAACCATTGTTGTAACATATTTATTATAAACATGTATAGGCTCATACATATTTTAAAAATAATTCTTTACTTTTATTAATGGATTTTTCAAAATATATTATTTAGAAAAATTAAACTAATATTATATATAGCAATTTTAATAAAATTATATATGCTATATATTATTAAAATTATATATAGTAATTTCTTGCATTTCCTTTCATTGCATCACTTTTTATTATTTCACTTTGAATTTAGTTATTTTATTCATTAAAAATGCTGAACTAATAATTTGAAAGTTTTCAATTCCCATCATTTTTAATTCTGAAGATAAAAACAAAACATATAACATGCTTCATTCATAATTTTAAAATTTATATAATCATTTCACCACTTAATTTAATGCACTTACCTTAACCTCTTATCTCGTCAATTTTTTCCAGAAATGTTCCTAAAAACCATATTTTTTACTGTATATAATAAAAGTCTTAACTTTGTATAAAAAGAAACTGAAAGAATTTTTAAAAAAATTTTGATATATAATGAATTTAAGCATATTTTTAGTTTTATAACTTTGTAATACAAATGACTCTACATGTTGGCTTTTTGCAATCACAGAGTTTACACAGTATAAGATGTGTTATCTGATTTCATGAACTGAACGAAAATTAAACCTGGGACATGGAGGAGGTGGGTTTTTATAACCGATTCCAATAAAATATCTAGAAGAAATTAAATTTTCATCAGAACTGAGCTCTCTACATGTATCATCTGAAGAATTATCGAGAAATTACAAGACAGATCTGAATTTGTATACAAATCATCAGAAGCATCTAACTATAAAGTATCATCATCTATTGTATCATTCATAACTAAAAAGCTTTGAATTCCAAACCAGAAAATTGTGTAGTAAAACTTTCAAGATCCAAGAATGCAAAATATTTTCAACTTCCAGTAACAAAAAAAAAAAAAAAAAAAAAAAAAAACTGGTTAAAAAGCTTTTAAATGGCATGGACAAGCTATGCCATTTATTGAAATATTCTAATACAAAAGTCTCTCTTTCAATACATTAAAAATATGGGCAAATCAAAACAAGAAAGGGGGAAATATCAATGCACATACACCATACATGCAAACCAGTTAAGAGGTTAAAGAAAATGATTCAAAAGAATTTTTTTTTAGTTAATTGTTAACTAATACAAAAAATGGGCATGACATTATATATAGTTTATTTATGTTGATTGACTTTAATACTTTTATTACATTATTATGTTTTGTAACTAAGTTATTCACCCCTTTTTCATAATTTGTCAGATAATAATCTGAATAATTCTCTATCCATTATTTCATCATACATTCACTAACCAATAATGTCTAAATATTTTAAGGTAAACAAAAATGTTTTAATTTGCAACTGTAGAAATTTATTTAAGGTAGTTTAAAAATATCCTGAATTTTTGAATGAATTGTTTTCAATATATTTGGTAGGATATTGAATTTGAAATAGTTGAAAATCATTTTTTTTTTTTTTTTAATAATTTTCAGATCTCTCCAAAATTTTACATTTAAGCCTGCCAAAATAATTAAATGGCCATTATTATTTGATAAATAAATAGCTATCTATACATTTCCATAAAATTTTGATTGGACATTCACTTTAGATTCTTTAGAAGCATAAATGTTAATCATAGTGATATTATAGAATGTCCCTTAAGTCTCAAATTTGTATATTCTACTAAAAATAGAGATGAAGCCAAACTTAATAGTTTCCTCATAAATGAAAAATTTATTTGCCTATCAAAAATATGCATGCCAAAAGTGAGCAAATTGTAAAATTACATAGATTTTTCTTCTTGAAAAAGGTTTCACATATTTGTACATATCAAGAATTCTTCCCCAAATTGTTTGTATTTCTTTCAAAATGTGTCTTAAAATAAAGATTCTTATGCATATATTTTTATGAAATTTCAAATATATCAATTTTTGATTGTTATTTATCCTTTGAGTACTGAATTATTTGAATCCAAATCATATTAAATTAAGCAGATGACAAGTTTCATTGTAAAATGTACCCAAAGAGTTAACACAAATTCTAGCTTACGTTTTAGTCTCCTGTTCTTTTGATGTATAGAAGACCATGATATATAATCAAATGCATTTGCAATTAAAAATATACTTTTTTTGGATATATCATATTCCTTTTTTCATCATGATGCAAATTATATTTGTATTATATCACTTAATATAATTTTTAATTAAATTAAATAACACAAGTAATAGATTTTTAGTCTTAATAATCTATTTACCAATATATTGTGAGAAACAGCAACTCACCTAAAATGATCAGCTTTATCATTTGAAATGAAAAATTTCACTAGTACTGGTCAGTACTATATTTATTTCTAAGTATATACTAATGAGTAAAGTGTAATAAAATAACTGAGATTACTCATAATTTCAACGCATTTGTATTTTAGTCTGTAACACATGCCTGTATGTAACCTAATAAATGATTTGATTTCTTGCTGATAGTAGGGATGCACCACATATTATTACATGTTTCATTTTTTCATAAATACATTATTTAATATATCTAGTAATAAACTATAAGAGATATAAAATTATCACATAACATTTTAGGTTGAAAATGAGATATGAAATCTTATACAGATTCAAAAAGTGATTGAGTGAGTGAGATATATATATAAAGAGAGCAGTTCGCAATTTTTTGATAGAACATACTATATATTAATCCAGCAGAAATTAAATATTTTACTCAATTAAACACAAAAATTATAACCGAAACCAGAACTTTCCCTTAAAAAAATATTGTCTCAAAACAAATATTTAATTAAATACAAATAAAATTACTTGAAAACTCTTTTTCATGTAGCTTATTATCTCTGCAATGAGATTTTGAGGAGGATATGGACGAAATTTTGAATATAATTTCGCATGTTTTACACCTTGAAAAAGAGCAGAAGCCATTTGTTGATAAACATAAATATCAGATTTAAAAAGTATTGCCACTTTCAGAATTTCAAAAGACACTGTTCAAATACGAATTATTAAAAAAAAAAACGAAAATGTGTTTTATAAATCTTCTCAAAAGTTAATAAATGTATCTTGAATTTTTAAAATCCTATTATTTCTTGTTTAACATAAAATTAAAAAAATAATGAGAATTGTAATTAAAATGCCAAGAATATGGCAATAATCTTTGATTGTCAGTTCGTCGTGACGTCATAACACGTCTTTCATATTCATGAAGTATCTTTCGGTCCGACGAAATATTAAAAATAGTGTTTAGATATGATTCGGGTGAAAAATTGAGGGCAGTGTGAAACCTCGCCTTCACGGCATGACTTAAATGATTAGCATTGTTGTCATTAATACATGATAAGCATTATCCAGATTTTATGTATCGTTCTAATAGCTTACTTTTAACATCTGGAATCTTTGTTGATTATGGGTAAATATTTTTAGATATCTAGGTTACTCCTATACTTCGGGATTTATAAAAATTCTTAGTATCCAATGTGAAAAATAATTAAATTAAGTTTTGTTACTTTTATTCATTTCTCTCTTTCTTATTAATTGAAATATGTTCGTTCACAAAACCTTTTCATATTTAATTACAAGTTTCAGTTTCGTTTTCTATATCATTACTTATGGCTAATATTTTATATTATGCTTGTCTTTCTCTTGCTTCAAATTAATATTTCTTTGGGAATTTGATTAACAGAAATCAGCAGAGTTATTTTATATTAGAAAAGATACCATATGTCATCTACTTCATTATAATCATTTCTAACTTTTTAACTAACATATCATTTTAAATATGTCTATTCACTTAGATTTATTTTTCGTTGTTATTATAGTTATAAGAATTAAAATTTAACTGGATTTAGCTTTTTAAAATTTTTACAGTTTATCTGCCTAATGCCATCTGTTTTTAACATTATTCTGCCATCCTCTTTAAACATAATTGGAAAAGATTCA
>JAPDSC010096046.1:0-52279 GCA_026290005.1 Latrodectus geometricus
GCTGCAATGGGAAAAAATTTCTATGGTTTTTAGAATTATAAAAACCGTAGAAAATATCAAATTTCGTTAGTTCTTTTTACAATAACACTGCGAGAATACTGAAAGGAAGTGGAGTTCGATGCAGTAAATATTTTTCTCTATCGCCACTAGTCACGCATAGATGACAATTTAAAAAGCTGAAAATCATTCTCTTTTGTAATCAAATCAAATTCACGAATGAGATAATTCTATGTTTTGGAATTGCATAAGCTGACAAAAAAGTTATTCACACTTAGTTTGTTTGATCTCCAACTGACAGATTATTTAAATTAGTATTTTTATTGTTGCATAATCCATACATAATAAAATTACTAATTTAAATAATCTGTCTGGAAAAGCAACTTGTGCAGTACATTAAACAAAGTTTGCTTTTGCGTTAGGTCTCATTTTTCTGATATTATGTTTTTTAAAATATTCTTTTAAGTCTTGTTTTCAGTTTATTGTAATCCGAATGAATCCTGTATACCATTAGCATACTTCAACGTAACCGAACAGTCTGAAAAAAATTCCAAGACCAACAAATCCATGTAATATTTTATATGCGTTTAAATTTTGTTGATATTTAACCACATTAGAAATTTTATTTTTAATACTTTTGGATGGCCAGCTCAAACTGAAACAGAAGTTCATTTAATATTCATATTTTGCATATTTTTCTGTTATTGAATAATACTTGTTTGAAATATTATTTAAATTGAACAATTAAATATATGTTTTAGAATTTTAAACCCTGATGGAATTACGAGGCTAACATCTGGATTGTTAACATCTCGCCAAATTACCCATCATGTTTTTGGAGAAATATTGGCCTACTGGTAATCTTGGGGTATAGGAATGTTTAACATGATGATATTTTATAGGTCAGGATCCAAAATAATATTTTTCGACTACTGTATGATCCCTTTACCAGAAAGGCTAGTGAGGATCTAATAAAACTCCGAATATTTGTAAAACTTTGTACTTTTAGAAAACAAATTTGTCACACTAATTTTAAATTTAATATGTTCGTGATGATCCTTTCATAGATGATTCTTACTTTTATTGAAATCATCAAATTCTTGTAGATTCATCAGAAATTCTAGATTTTTTTTTCTTATCTCTCTATTCTTTTTCTAATATCTTAACACTTACATTATTTTCTAATTTCTTGCTCTATAGTTTATTTTTTTCGAATATTTCGATTACTGTTGAAGGCACTGTACTTTCTGCAATCGATTCTTTTGTTATTATTTAATTTCTTTAATTTATTCATTTCTCTCTCGGGCACATTATGTTGTTTTGACACAAATTCTTTAACTGTTTCTGAATATTTACTTTCGGAATGTTTTTTTAACTTGTTTTATTACCGATTTATTTATTTCCACACCATTACACCAGAATTTTGGTTATCAAGCAGTTAGATTGCTGATCCTTTGTTATCTATCTGTTTGAGAACATATCGTTCGTCACCTTATTGTCTGGTTATTGATTCATTTTTCGCTAATTGTTTGATAATTGTTTCTTCAATTTCAATCTTATCGGTTTCTGGTTCCATTTTCTCTCTCTGCTGATTATTGATTCATCGTTATCAGATAATTCAGTTTCCGATTCCTTAATATCTGAACGTATAGTTTCCGACTCAGTCATCTCTGGTTATTTAGTTACTGATTCCTCCTTCTGGGATTGGGTTAACAATTGATTGTCCATTGTCAGTATGTATGACTGCTGATTCCTTATTTTCAGTGTTTGATTACTGGTTCAGAATTTTCTATTTGTTGATTCCTCATTATCAAATTGTTTGGTAATTGGTTCATTATTCCCAATATGTTTAGTTGATGTTTCTTTAATACCAGACAATTTAGTCATTGGATCTTTTACATCAAGTTGTCAACTTGTCAGTTCTTTGCTATCAAGTTGTCTACTTATTTGTTTATTATCAATTTGTCTGAATATAGATTTTTTATTCTTATTTTTTCACTTGAATTTTTTGTTTTCATATGATCTACATTTTAAATTTTTACTTCTAAAAGATATGTTGTTGGCTTCTTGGTATTTGAAACTTCAGAACAGATTTTACTGGATCTCAATTTTTAATTTCCTTTTTGCTTATTTTGTGATACATTGCACTTAATGGATTCTATGTTTGTTTCTTTCTCTCCTTCTGAAATAGCACTCGATTCCTCTACTTTGAATATTGTTTACTACTACTATCTACTATATACTTGTGATCTTCTAAGTTTGATTAATTTTATTGTGTTTTTTTTTCCACCTAAAATCACAGTCAATGATTATTATAGTGTGATCTTTCCAAGATATATTCGTGACAAAAGATTTAGAAAATTTTTATGAGATCAATTTTATTTTAACTTAAACATATTCTGTTTCATGAATGTATTTTAATTTTAATGTTATCATATTTAACATACATCAAAACAGTGTTCTCATTCATAATAAATTTTCATGATCAAATATACACTGATTTAATTTTAGAATTTTTCCAATAACACTCAATTCATTTGAGTTATTTGCCACTTCTGTCTACATGAATTTAGAATATTAAATATTGAATATTAATTTAATTAAAATAATAGAAACGTTGATAAAAGATAATGAAACAACTATTCAAGATCAAAGTAATCTCGGATTGTGAATACAAATCCTTAAATTAACAAGTGTAGTCAGTGAAATTTCAAAAATATGGAAAAAGGATAAGAAAAGATAATCTAAAAATAATACACACTTCACATAACTTTGCATACTCTTCTCATGATATTACTAATACTATTTCATGTTTCGATGATATTTTTCAGAGTTAGATATTTGGAAATCATTTAGGTTTTTCACACCGTAGCATAGGAAGAGCATTTTCTTGAAATAATATATTATTCCTCGGTATTGTTTGCTTTACGACTTCAAAGTAGGCTTACCAGCTACCAGCTACTGCAACCAGTTGTCGAATAAGTCAAGCTTTTGGGGATAGTGCTGTGAATGAAACCAGGCACTATCACCCCAGGATAACGTCTCGCACAACGCAAGACCACTAATGTATCCACGGAAGATTATTTTTTGCGTCTGATGAGCTAATCTTCAAGGGGTTCACTATGTGCTGCTACAAATGGGTCAAACATTCATTGAGGACCTGCACTTGCAAAGATTGTAAATTGTAAATCAGTGTTGTGCACAAATTGCATCAGTGTTGGTCTCAGAACTTGTGCAACAGAAGGAGTCAGCACTAGTTAATCCCAAGAATCTACTGTTCTTAGCGGATAATACGAAGCTGTGTGTACCACGGGTGGAAAAGAATACCATACAGCGACATGGTTGGGAGATTTTATACCACGATCAGATTACCACCTCTTTATATATATATATATATATATATATACAAACCTTAGTAACGAATTTTCTATATGATCACATATGCAATATGAAATTCTTCCATCAACTCAGATCTAACTCATAATTATTTTAAAATGTTGAAATGATATCCTTTTATCTTAACTTATTCTAACAGCATTATTTAAGCTTTATCAAAAATTTATAGAGATCAAATTATGAAGCTAAAATTAGTGAAATAAGAAGTATAATAAATAGCATGAATAACATGAGTTAATATATTTAAATATAGCATTTCCTCTAGCGCAAAATATTTCAATATCCAGACACATTTAAATTAAACAAAAATATTTAAACACTTCACTTATTTCACTCTTAGAGCTGTAAGTTCATTTATTTGCCCTTTATATGGATGACAACCTTTGAAAAACAATAAAAAAATGGCATAAAGATAAAAAGAAATTAGGAAGTAAATTGCTTTTTCTATTACCCTGACGTATAGTGACTTCCTCATTAATCGATGAATTGCTTCCTTTTGGTGTTTCGTTATCTGTCGCATTTCCACTTCTGAGATCTCTTTTTACGACTATTACAGGATCTATAAAAATTATCAAAGACAGTAACTTTATTCTCATATTTCGTATTATTTATCTTAGCATATTTTTAATAAAAATATAATGAATTTTCTATTAATTGCTTTTAAAAATAGAAAATATAATTTTTGTGCATCAACAGTTTAAATATTTTTATCCCTAACTCTTTATTCTTCAAACTCTTAATTAATATATATTTAATTTTATTCTGTCTACCAATTTGTAAAAAATTATTTTTTAAGCTCTACATTTATCTCATTTTAATAGTTAATTATTTCAGATATAATATCTGTACACGTAAAACTGTAATATATCTTATTCTACAAAACTGCAGTCGAACTTGAAACCAAGTAGCCCCTCTGACATTCTCTGATCTATTTTAACAGTTCTTGTATTTGTTTAATTTCAAAAGAGTAAATGTTATAATCTACTTTAATCTGTATGTACCAACTAAATAACACTCGAGTGCCTATAGGGATTACAATGCGACAATCTGGCCTAAATACTGATCAGTATCAAAAATGGAAGTGTATTTTATGTTAATATAGAATTTTTATTTTAGTTGCATGCAATTTTTTTTTATTTTTTTCTAATTAACTTTCTGAAAATATAAAACATTTAACATAAAATTTGATTGCGATATATGAAGAACAGTACTTTTATAGCGTTGTAAAAGTTATTCATAAAAAATGTTGTTAAATATTTAAAAGTACGATTAATTTAAAACGTAGTCAAAAGTTAGAGTTATAAATATTAATTTAATAACTCATGTTAATTTAATAAATTTAATATTAATTTAAACCAGAATCAGCTACAGCAACGAATATAAATGCTTTCTTTCCCAATGTTTGCACATGAATTTACCAAAATTTGTTATTTTATAGTTTTAAGAGTACCCCAGGATTTGAAATTGAAAATGCTATTTAATTAAGAATATTTAAAAAAATAAAAACAACTATTTTAATTGGACCAATGTAACTTATTGCTTTACTTTCATTGCGAAGAAAGTGACTATATTGTTTCTGTTAAATAAGACTGAAAAAATTAAAGAATTTATATACGAAAGAGAATAATGGGTGAAAATGTGCTTTAGGTCCCCTACTTGGCGCGTTTTCAAAATCGCCGATGCCATGGCGAAAATTCTACCGCTATTTCAAAGTGAAACTTACTTAGCAACCAATGAAAAGGCTAAAACAAAAGAGTAATTAATGAGCATGTGCAAAAAAGCGCATCAAATTCGCAAGTTGGCGAAGTGGGGGACCTAAACCGCAATTTAACCGAATAATGATATAGAAAAATAAAAACATTTATGTATATATAAGAACAAGGCTGTTAATATCAAGAGAAATATATAAATTTTGAATATAAATCATTTTAATTGAAAAAACATTTTTTATAAATCATCAAGTATACAATTCTTCTATCAACTCATAATTATTTTAAAATGGAGAAAGAATATCCCCATTTTAAAATTTGCCCTTCATATGGCATGAATAATATGAGTTACTATTTTTAAATAAAACACTCCCTAATGCTTAAAGCAGAATATTTCAACTTCCAGACGCATTTAAATTAAACAAAAATATTTAAACACTTCATATCCTTCACTCTTATGGCTGTAAGTTCATTAATTTGACCTTCACATGGCAGACGACCTTAGCAAAATAATAAAAAAAAATAGTAAAAAGATAAAAAAATAAATTAGGAAGTAAATTTCTTTTTCTATTACCTTGAAGAATATTGATTTCCTCATCAATCGATGAGTTGCTTCTTTTTTGTAGTGTGTTATCTGTCACATTTCCACTTCTGGTGTCTCTTTTTACGATTGTTACAGGATCTATAAAAATTATCAATGATAATATTACATGCTAATAAAGTTATCTTTTTGTTATTTATCTTTAAATGTCTGTATATTTTTAAGGAAAATCTATTGAATTTCTTCTTAATTGCTTTAAAAAATTGAAATAATTTTTTGAGCATTAACAGTCTAAATATTTTTCTTTCTTATCGTTTGGTTTTATTCTTCAAACTCCTTAGTAATGTAATATATATATATATATATATATATATATATATATATATATATATATTTCGTATAAAACTATTTTTTTAAGTTCTACATTTATCTCAGTTTAACAGTTACTTTTATTATTTTAGTCATAAAAAATGTAGACGTTGGTAGCCGAATGGTTAACGCTCTTATCTTCATTTTTAACGATTCTTATTAAACAATTAAAGGAAACAAATCAGTGTTTGCTTGCAAGAGAGTGGATGTTGTAATCTACTTAAGCTGTATGTAATAACTAAATATCCCTTGTGTCCCTCAAGGGGTCACAATGCGACAATCTTATCTATTTGTTGATAAATATCGAATATGAAAGTCTCCTTATATCAATATAGGATATACATTAAAATCTCATGTAAAAATATTTTTTTATCTATTATTTAATTAACTTTCTGAAGGTATAAAACATTAAATATAATGTTTGATTGAAATTTTAAGATCATTTTCTTTTATTAGCGTCTATAAAAGTTTGTCAAAAAATATTATTAAATGTTTAAAGGCACAATTTATTTTAAACGGCTCTTCAAATTTATGATAATTAATATTAATTTAATTATTTCAACTAATTTATAATAATTAATGTTAATTTAAATTATTTACAATAATTAATATTAATTTTTACCGATATCAGACAATATCGAACAGAAATCCTTTGTTTCAGAATGTTTGCAACTGAATCTGCTAAAATTTGTTATTTTATAGTTTAAGAATACTTCAGAACTGAAAAGTGAATCTTTTTTTTTTTAGTGTTATTTGAAGCATATGAAATTAATATTTTCTAATGTTTTTACTCAAGCAAGTACGTTATGTTTGTCGATAAATCATTTATAGCACATATAAATTTATTCTCATTTACAAAATTCACGATTATTGATTTAATGCATATAACTGATACGTAAAATATAATGTTATATCACAGTTCTCTTGAATTTTAATCTATTAATTAATCTCATGATTAAATTAAAATTATACTTGATTTACATTTTTATTGTTCTTTTCTTGAGAATTCGAAAAGTACCCTGGGTTAAAAATCTTTCAATATTCAAATTTAGATTCAATTTGAAGAAAAGAAGAATTAATTTCCATTCTGAAAGTCACTTAAAAAAATAGATGCGTCTTATTTAACTCTCGGTAAGGATAAAAATTTATATAAATAAATTCCATTAAGTACGAAAATATAAACACATATTTCATAATCTTATTGTAGGTTTAATATATGCACATAAATCTCTGATGCTCATTGAAATATACATACTAAAATCTAAAACATAAAGTTAATATTACTCAAGTAAATGTTTATGTGTGTTGACACAAGATCAATATCCCTTTTGTATTTACAGTTTATTCAATCATGTGTTGACATTAGAAAGCAGTGCTTAAAATCTAGTCTTTTTAGTCCACTGTACGGTGTGAAATTATTTTCCGAACCAATGAATTATTCTGAAATGATGAAGTTATATATACATGAATTGAATTGTGACATAATTTTATTCATTTATTCATAGGAAACTTGTCAGTCTCAAATCCTTTGATTATTCAGCGTGCCTTTTCGACATCAATGACGTAAAACAGGAGGGTTGAATTAATGTTTCTTTTAGAAGTAGAAGTATAGAGTAAAACACCCAAATACGAATTTTTTTTCTCTATTTTTTGTATTTATGAATTTTATATCCAATCCATTATGAACTAGGTTAATACCAGAAAAATATGGAAGCAATTATGTTTTCTGAAAAATTTTAATATCTAGCATATACAAAGTTATAAAAGAATTTAAACTAGCTATTGCTAAATATTGACTCAGATGTTTAATATAAAATTGAAAGAGTTAAAGTTTTGTTGCTTACAAGATCGAATCCGTATATTCACTGGAGACTCCAACTCAGCACCTGGTCTCATTCCAACTGAAAAAATCATTATACATGAGTATAACTGAAGAAACATTCGCTATGCTCGTTATTATGTATTTATCAAAATTAAACTTTGTTTTGAAATTTAAACTTACATTTTGTTTACTTCTGAATGATTAAAAAGTGACTAAAATTATTTTTTACCATTCAGAAAAGTTTACATTTACCTTCCTCATTTAATTAGATTTCCACAATAAATATGGTCCTTGGTCACACACACACACTCATATATATATATATATATAAGCTACTTATGAATGGGCATTTGAAGCATTGTTTATCTTCATCTAAAACTGTTCTTGTAATTCATGTGGCAAAAATCATTTGGGAAAAATAACCTCTTTTGACAGTACCAAAAACGATCACAAAGATTTAGAAACGACAAGTAATATTCAAGTGGTTTTAAATTGGGGATAATCTTACTGTTATTTTTGATAATAATAACTATGAAATTCAAATATAATTAATTAATTAATTATATATTTAATTTAATACTGAACTGTTGATCTTATATTACCGAACATTGCTTATATACTTACACATATACTTGTTTTTTTGTATAAAAATATTTTTCTCAGAAGAACGAATTTTCTATGAAGGAATTTTTAAAGTATCAATTTTTTATAAAGTTGAATCCCCATTTATTTCATAAGGTTATCTTTATAAATACATTTTCTTTCTCAATTTTTAATTTCGTATAGCATTGTGAAAAATATCATTATTAAACATTTTAATTTTTATCTTCTCTGTATTTATTACAATTTTTTCAATGTACTGATGATTATTTTTTGACGTCTTGAAAATTTTTATACTATTAAACAACAATAACTCAAGGAGATTTTGCAATGTATACAATGTATCTGCGAAATTTTAATAGCAAAATTTTTATAACCAACAAACAGGTTATATCATTAAAAGCGACCCGTTGATACCCTAATTTTCTCTTCAAAAATTTTCAATTTAAAACAAACTCTTTTGTGCATTTAAAATTTTACTTTAACTTAATCAATACAACAAACTAATAAATTAAAAATTCAATTCTATGAAATTATAAAAATTCAAAACATTTCCAGCAAAAAAAAAAAAAAAAAAAAAAAAAAAAAAAAATTTAACTGTAAGTGCAATTATTCTTTTTTTTTCTTTAAATTAAAAACAAGAAGTTCTTCTTTTCTTATAAATTCATCTTCCTCTTCAAAAGCAATTATTTTATTAACTTGGGAGAAAAATATAACCCTAATTTCTTTCCTAAAAACGAGTTGTATAGAAGAATAAATTTGAATATATCAATTCATTGAATAAAACTTAATTACAAAGAATTTTCTTTCATATAAATTCAATATAAAATTATGAAGTAAAAAGATTCCTTGCTATTTTATTTTATACTTTATTTTGCAGAAAGAAGTTACAGTCCTGTTAAAATTTCAAGAAAATCAAATGTGTTCGGTTCTGTAAAGGTAGAAAAATAATTTATTGTTTGTAGATAATCTTAACGAAATCTTTGGAGATATTTTAAGAGTTTTCAATGAAATCTCATTCTCAGTTATAAACCACATTATATTATTTTAAGAAAAAATAAAACAAATTTAACATTTCATATATCAGCTATAACAGAAAATTTTCCTATCCATTTTGTCAAAATATTTATTATTCATTTTGGAAGAATTTTACTATATGAAAATAAGATACATTGTGCTAAAAATTTCACATACCTTCCATACAATTTTTTTCCTTTTTAGACTTTACACAATACTTCTTTATCATCCAGTTATTTCCAATCGAAAATCTAGATAAAAATAAAGAAAAATTTTTAAACCTGGTTAAGAATCACAAGTATTCAAGATTCATTCATCATTTCGTTAATTACAGCTTTATTAAAAAAATAAACTTTCCTTAAACTAGAATTATACAAAACTCACATTTAGTAACTTAATTAATGCTATCGTTAATTTTGGGTATACATTTTTTATTCGATAAAATGTTCTGTTGATTTGATTCCATAATCGTTTTCTTTTAATTCACTTTTAATCAATGGAAAACATTCATAGCAAATCGTGTTGTATAAATGAATTTGTTTCTATTATAACATGATATTATGCCCCAAGTCAATAATAATAAAACCAGCAGATTGCATTTCTTTGTGTATAAGTCCGAGCAAAATTAAAATCCCTAACCTTTAATGGAAGTGAGCACTATTTCTTCCAAAATTCAAATGCATTTTTGATGAACCCAAATGCACTTAAGATAATAAAATAGAAATCAAAACGAAGAAAACAATATCGCAAACCTAATGACTCATGCAAAGGAAGCAAAATTTTTCCTCTTTATCAAATTTAAAATGAATTTCTTCTAATTGTTTCCGATTCATTTAAAATTATAAGCTACTGTAATTTATTCTAGGAATTAGTGATGAAAGAATTTTGGATTTCTTAGTGCTTCGGAGCTTATAACGTACTTTGAAGTTTTGAACCAAAGAAACTCAAAGGAAAATCTTTAACAAGGAATTAAGAACTTCGTAAAAGTCTAAGCAACCCTAGTAGAAAAAAAACTTAATATAAGATATTTCATAATTAATTAATTAAGATAGAATAAGAAGAAAAGAAATATGAATATAGCTAATACACAAAGGTTTCTTTTACACAAAGTCATTTTGTGTTCTACAAATTAAAGAGTATTTTTAATCACATAAATCTTAAAATGTATTCATTTAAAATTTTTACACCTTGTTGCTTAATTGATATAAGCATGTGTGTGACAGTAGATCTAGATTATTTCAGTCAGGTTTGCTACACAAGGGATCACTACAAACTGTGTGCTGTACTACTGTTTTATATAATTATTTAATTTAAAGAAAACCAAAATTTTAATGACACGAAAAGATTGTGCCATTAATTTCGTTTTTTTAATTTATATTTTTTAATTTCTAAATATCAAATGTATGGGGTTTGAATCAATTCTAAATACGATTACTTGAAATAATTAAAATCATTAGCAGATAACAAACAATAAATGGAAATAATCTGAAGTTTTGCAAATCTGCAACTTTTGAGAAGTTGGTATCTACAAACTGACTGGCAATTACCAGCAAAAAAGTTAGAAAATTTTCAAAAACAATAAATTGAGGTCCTTATTATCAATCAATTAAAAAGTAACTCTTTTTTTTATAGTGCTTAAGGCCTAAGTTTGCAATTTAGACTCCGAGTTCAGCATGGAACTACATTTGTTTATTTAGAAATTCATGATTATATGGGTGTAATATTAATTCCAGAAAAGCTCTATCATTTTTAAATAAGACAAATTTCAAATCCTACAAATTGTGCTCATTAATTAGTATAAATCTACCTTCGGTATTTTCAAACAGGTAATTATGAGAATTGCTCAAAAGGAAATTTTATAAATTTTGATCTAATTGAATGAATCCAAAAGTTTCCAATTGTGAGATTTAGTGATGGACTTAAACAAGGACATTATTAAAGCATGTTTATTATATGAGTACTAACTGGGTACAATCTTTGTTGAAATACATCGAGAAATATGCATGGCGTTCAAAGATGATATAGTAACTAAAAGTACCGGACATAAATGGCATCGCAAACTCTTTTCTAGTGATGAATCACTCGAAGATGCACCACGATCAATTGGGCAAACAATCTTAATTTATGAGGATTTGAAAAGTGTTATCGAAGAGGATGCTCTACAAATGTTTCAAGACCTTCGATTTAGTTCCCGTATCTAATAAAACCATTCTTGCTCCCTTACACAGACTGGGAAGGGTTTAGAAGGTAAACAAATGCTTTCTTCACGAACTTACTGAAGGCAATAAATTTGAAAGAATATCTATCTCATCACCATTTCTTTTCCGCCAGAAAAACGAACCATTTCTGGATTATTTGCTGACGTCTGATGAAAAATGGATCCAGTACATCAGACGCAAGTGTTCACATCATTGGTTATCCTTCACATATCCGATTCCCGAGACTACAAAAGCTTCACTGCATTCCCCAACTGGCATTGTCCACCTTCAATTGCTTCTGTTTACATAAAATAACCACTACCAGAATGTGCTCAAGAGTCCTTGCGTCTGAATCAGCCAGCAAACTCGAACAGGAAAAAGATTCGGTTCGCGCAGAACAACGCAAGACCATGCACTACAAATGTGACTCTAAATGCGATTACTGGCTTAGAAAGAGAACTTATACCGCATCCTCCTATTCTCCAGACATTTCCCGAAGTTATTATCACTTATTGCTGGCGCAAGACAATCAACCAAGACAAAAAATAATCAAGGGCATAATAGAGATGGGCCAGCGATGCTGAAGAGACCAAAACCGAAGAGGCCCATTATATTGCTTTTGAAGACTGGCATTCATGGGCTTGCATCATGCTGTGATACGCCTGTGAATACCGATCTTCAAAAGCATGTCATAGTCTTTAGAATAAAGTCCATTTTGTCAAATCACTCTTCATCTGGAAATTTTATGTCACACAGTGACAAAATTCCTTTTTAGCGACTTTATAAATTTGAAATACTGAGAAATATTACCCTTTGATGAGTCTCTTTACAATATAATTTCATAAAAAATTTATCATATTTAAGAAAACATATTTCAAAGAATTTATTAAATCTATAATTGAATGCATAATCACGTAGTTATGAAATAGTAGTTACCAAACAGTAATGACTAAATACCTTAATTTAAATAAATAAAAATTTTACTGAAGGACGTTATGGACATTATTTCAAGAAAATATTTGCAAAAAAAAAATAAAAAAAAAGATTATTACAGAAAAGTAAAAATCATGAAAAAGGAGTTTTCCTCTTGGAAATTTTTTGACAAGAAAAACAAGAAGGTAAATACCTTAATTTTAAAATTTTGTCTGCATTGTCTGTAAAATACGACTCAAATATTTTCAAGTATATTTAACTTAACATAAATAAGTGAAGTATGGAGTTTAGTAATTAATAAATCAATCTATAAGCTGATCAAACATTACAACGTTTCTTTGTAATGTTTGGAAATGTATCTCAAGTATGGATTTGATTCCAAGACACGAGAAACGTTAGTCAGTAATCAGAAATCTTTTTTTGTATTTAGTTAGTAAAATAGAAATCTATTTTTCCTCATTTTATGTATATCTCAACTACACTTCAAGGAAGACATTTAATAATTATTTTATTGCAGGTGTGGTTTTTTTTAGGTAATACGTTTCAAAGTATGTCAAATGAAAGATAGATTTGCCAAGATGTCTGTGAGAAAATTTGATCTGATGAAAAGGAGTTAAAAGATCAATATTTAACTAAATAAATCTTGAGTATAATGATCAATATGTTTTAATTTGAGATAAAAAAAAAAGATCAATCGAAATATAATTGAGTGAAAAGCCCAGTGGATTATTTCTGTGGAGTGATGTTTTAAGCGGAAATGAGTAAAGATGGACATACAAATCTGAACACTTTTTAGATTGGCAATGCGATTGTCAAAAGGTAAGCCAACAATATAATTAACAATATACTCTAAATTATTATACGACAATTAGTGATTCTGGAATTTTATTATTTTAAATTTTTATTTTGTGAAAATTATTCTTTAAATAAAATAAAACACAACATTGAAAAGCATTTTCACTTGACATAAATTCTATGATTTATATCATAATATTTCGAACACCTATTTAGCCAGTAGCAGTTAAGTAGCTGCCATCACTTATGATTAAAATCTTGAAATTATATTAAATGAAAAGTATAATCTCATTATTTTCTGTGAATATTCTTTTATTTTTTTGTAAAACAGATCACTTACATTAATAAAATCTTTTTAGCATTTCCATGAAATTGCTTTTTTCCAGAGTCTTGTACAATCAATCTTTGAACATATAAAAATACAAGAAGCGCAGATACGATTTATTGCATCATATTTAATGTCAATACTTGAATTATTGATATTTCTTTTCATGAATAGGCTTTGTTTACGCTTCTTTCTCACTACCTTCAAAATTTGTTTCGAACATTGTCGAAGATTTAGTGATAATTTAAAATTTAGAAATATTTTTTGAGCTTATATAAAATATTCATTGAAGAAAGCATTCAATTTAATTAATGAAAAACGTTTTTACTTTTATATATCCAATTTAAAAAATTTTGAATCTATAAAACGCATGATAGAAAATTTAATTTTCTAAAATTTCTAAAATATAAAAAGTATTATAAAATATGTTTAGAGATGCAATATCTTTATCTCCTTAAAATTAAGAAACTAAAACTACGCAGGAATGTGCATTGGAATAAAACCTTTTACTGCAAAACTGCATTAATTGTTTATGTGAAATTCGGAAAACAAGGTGAAAGTTTTGATATATTGGGTTGTTTGAAAAGTAATTACGTTTTTTCCCGACAGCGGATTTAATTGTATTCTTTGGAACATAACTTTATAATTAAGGCCGATAATCATTTATGTTTTGAGAGCTGATACAGCAAGGCTTGTGTGACAAAAAGTTCAATTAATTCTGCGCAGTAATTTTTGGTTGGTCCCCTTTTAAATATGGAGAGCAATAAGCTGCATTTTCGTCTGTTACTTTTTTACTATAGAAAAGGTAAAAATGCTGTTCATGCTGGAAATAAATTAACCGATGTGTATGCTGAAGATGTTGAGGTTGCATGTATATTATTTAAATGAGTTATTTAAACTTTGTAAAACATATTTATTAACATAAGAGAATAAGAGGTAAAAACATTTAAACATCACAGATGTCGCCAACGAGTAGAATACTGCTCATTCAGATAGTGAGCGTATTCTATTTCAACATGTTGCCACTGCTGGCTAACAAACTTTTATATTGAGTAGTGTTGCCACAATGTGTTGACAGTACGGCAGTGCCAGAACTGGTTTGCAAAATTTCAATCCGACAATTTTGATGTCAAAGATCCATCATATTCCGGTAGGCCGGTTGAAACTGATAAAGACACAATAAAGGTATTGGTTGATGCAAATCGGCGAATAACAACACGTGAGATCAGTGAAAGGTTAAATTTATCGAATTCAGCTGTTTATGACCTCTTGAAAGGGCTGGGTTAAACCTCCTACCTCGATATATGGGTTCCCCATGTTCTCATGAAGAGAAATTTGTATCGTCGATTTGACATCTGTGATTTGCTTCTCTAACGTCACAAAAATTATCCATTTTTGAAGCTCATCATTACTGGGGACGAAAAATGGATTGTATATAACAATGTCAAACGCAAGAGATCATAGAACAAAAAATATGAACTGGCTCAAAGCATTTCGAAAGCCAATATCCATCAAAAAAAGGTGATTAATTCTGAAGTCTACTGTTATCAGCTTCACAAACTGAATTATACAGTTCTACAGAAAAGGCTAGAATTAATCAACAGAAAAAGTGTAGTGTTCCACCAACATGATGCGAGACTTTATACAAGTTTGGTCATTCGCCAAAATCTTTTACAGCTTGAATGTGATATACTGCCATACCCACCATATTCTCCAGATCTGAAACCTTCGGATTATTATTTTTTCAGTCATTGCAAAATGTTTTGGACGGTAAAACCTTTACTTCTAATAAAGAGATAAAAAATCACCTGGATCAGTTTTTTGACAGCAAAGACCAAAACTTTTAAGAGCTTGGAATCATGCTACTGCCAGAAAGAGGGCAAAAGATGTTGGATAAGAATGGCCAATATATAATTTAATAAAATATTTATTCATTATACGAAAATTGTCTTTCATTTTCAGGGGAAAAAAATAACATTTTTCGAACAACTTAATGGCATGTGGATTTTTTTCTTCCATAAAATGACTAAAACAAATTCAAAACCTCAAGAGGAAATAATATATCAAGCTTCATCAAGAGTTTAGAATTAATCATTTAGAATCAATAATAAATGAATGATAAATTTTTATAAGCCCACATTTATAATTAATCTCACAAATTTCAAATTTCCATAATTTGAAAACTATAAGGGCATAATTTCATGTAAATTTTAATCTACATAAATTAAATCCTTATTCTATTTGTCCGCTGAGATTTCTCATAGAGTTGAGTTTAAAGAGCTTGGAATGGAGAAAACGTATATTAGAATGTCGATCTGGGTTTCCTTTCCAGAAAATAAAATCTAAGTTATTTTTCCAAATATTGAATGGTGTACATATATTTATATTAAAACGTATCTAACGCTTATTAAACTCCTTGTAATATTGGTTATGCCACAATATAATTAATTCGAGCAGTGTAGCATTCCACTCCACAATTTATTTCGATACCAGAAAGTTCTTTTTATCTTCATAGAACTGAATGGAAATTGATAGTATCGTGTATGCGTTACCACTAGGTAAAATATTTACTGCAACAGTTCTACTTTTCTTCTACATTTTTATAAAGTAATTTTGCAAAAAATTAACGGTATTTATTTTTTATTTATATTTGTGTATTTTTGAAAAAGTATTATTTTCAGAGTTCTTTTCAGTTCATTCAGATAGGTCCTTTTCAGAGAATGCGTTTTCGCTTTTCCCAGTGCGTCTCCGTGTAGATAGAGTCCCATGTTCAAAATTTAATGACTAAAGAGAATTTTTAAGCATATTTACCTTATTCAATTTTTTAACTGATCTATACAAGAGACTTTATTTGTGATGCAAAAGTTGTTTTTTTCAAAATCATTAATTAAATTATTTTGTAACGTGTACATTGTAGAAACTGAAACTTCGGATAAACTGAAACTTTCGTTTGATCTTGACGAACTGAAACTTTCGTTGAAACTTGATCGTTTAAACTGAAACTTGGGACAAAAAAGATTTTCTTTTTACTTCTTCGTGTTTTTGCATATTTTGTTATGCCGTATAAAAATATTTAATGTAAATTAAATTCTGCTTGCGTCTTCTTTGTATTAATTTAATATTTGCCTTTTCATAATTTGGTAAGATCTACAAAATCATTGTACATGTTTTCTCTTGGTAAAAACTAAATTAAATAAACAACTTGTACGATAGTTGTCAACTATAAATTCATTAAACTAGATAGATCAAAAGATTTAAACTGAATAAGTAATTGAATTTCGTTCCTACGTAATTCAATTCTCTCGGTACGTAATTTAATTCTTTCCCTGGATGCTTTATAAAATATAAACAAATTAGAAATTGAAAATTGTTATTTTCAATTTTTTAATATTAAAATTTAAATAAATCAATCTATTTAGAAAGTATAACAGTTTATAAAATTTTTTAAGTAAAACTTCCAAAATTAAATTCGAAATTCTCTAAAAAAATATTGGAGCAAATTTTTCAATTTCTTAATAGTCAATAACAAAAAATTGATGATTTCATAACTTGAGTGTAAACTCACTAGAAAATAAATTTAAAAATAAAAACATCGGCATATTCTATACATTTTTGAAGAAATAGAACTTTTCGATTCTGATAAATAGGAAACATGAGAATCTTACTCGATTTTCATCAAATTTTTACAATTTAATATTACATTTTTTACAATTTAATAATACATTTAAATAAGAAAAATGATATTTTTCTCATTTAAATTATTAATATTAGGTTGGGGAAAAAGTTATCCATTTTTTTTGGGTAGACGTCGGTAGTGATCGCTATCTCGTGAGGTATCTATCAAACAATTTCAAATTTATGCTCATTGGAAAGGTGACATTTGACACTAAAATATTCTCTTGCGGTTTTTTGTTTGATTAATTCAGTTACGAGTACAAGGTTTTAAAAATAGAAGACAACAAACAGAAAATTCGATACATTTTAGTTTTTCTTTTATAATGGCGAAAATGCTAACCAGGTGGCTAAAATTGTGAAAAGTGTTTATCGTCCTATATATGACTGTAACAACCAGTTACGCACAATTTTGGTTTCGTCGATTCCGTTTGGGTATTTGGATGCTAAAGATGCACCTCGCATGGATACAGCATCATCGAGAATGTCTATAAAATATCAAAAATTACCAAACTTGACAGCATGTCAGCAGTCGTAGCTTCGCACAAGACCTAATAATCTACATGAAAACTTTTAAACCTTTTTACAAAGCGAATCTGAAAGAAGTTACAAAAAGTTCACGTAAAAATAATGGATTTCTTTTTCCCCAAACTAATATAAAAATGAAATATGTAAAATAAACAATAACTGCGAAGATTAATAAAGCTAGAAACATGAACAAATTGGCGAATAAAATATGAATTTCAAATGTCAGTAGGAACCATATTTATTTTTTATGACAATTTCTATTTATCTATTATGTACTTACGTATCTTTCAAAATTTGAGTCTGCTCTTTGCCATCTGTTTCCTGATCTCTTGTTTTATCCTCCTCATAATTCTTTGGATCAATAGAAGTTTGGGATTTCACCCAGCTTTCTGCAATTTCATCAGCGCTGGGTATTTTGTAATAATCCTCTTCTCTGAGCTTGTTTTCTTTGTTTCCATCGTCCACTCGAGGAATGGCGTCGATAACATAAGAGCTCAGAATCAAAGCGACTGAAATAGAGACCAATGTAATCTCTACTGTAAAATCAATGAAACTCTCAGCAAATAAATTTTATAAATAGAATTTTTTTGGAGTATAAATGAGTATTTTATTAGAGCAAAGAAAATATTAAAATATAGAGCAAATATAAGAAAATAAATTTTTGTTAATTAAAATATAATGCTAGAAATGGTAAAGTTAATGGGTAAAGTTAACTGCAATTTTTCCTCTATTTCTTAATAAACGCTTATTGTCTATTTTGAGCTCGGGAAATGAAAAGGCATTTATTATTTATCAAAATAGAAGCAATTTTAAGTGGTTTCACACAATTCTTTATAAATCTGTAAAGTGATTAAAGGGGAGAAATTGATATTTATTAATGTAAAATATATTTTATATATTGTTACAGGAAACCACTAAAACTTACTATACTTAAAAAATTATATGATCTAAAAAATTTGATTTTTATATTTCAGAACAATAATAATTTTATTAAACTAATAAACTTTAATAATAGTAATTTCATCTTATTATTAATGTTTTAAATGATTACCTCAGCCATAACATTAACCATATCTTGCATTGCCACAAAATAAAAAACATATACACAAAAATATACATCATGAAAAATGAGAAAATATTTTTTCATTTAAATATCATCTAACAAATCACAAACAATTAAGATCCTTTCTTTCCCAAATTTTGTGGGCTTTCATGTATATTTTTAAAATGAACTCTAACAACTTAATTTTAATTTTTAATTTGCTGTTTAAAAAAATCACTGTTAACAATAACAGTGATATTTTTAACAGATTTCAGACACTAACCATGTGGGTAACCCGAAATTTGTCCAGATTATTTTTTTCCTAGATAAATGACTTTGTTACAGTATGATTATTTCAGTGAAATAAAGAGTGATGTTGATTATTATCGAAAATAATATGATTTCCCTGATTGTTTGATAACCATTGTTGTCAGCCAGATTGATGTGTCTTATAGATTGAGCATCACAAATGGGCCAACTTTAAATAATTGTTGCCAAATTACTTTAATTCTAAAATAGGTACATTCACTCTTCTAAGCTTATATCTTCTTAATTTGTAATAAAATCTTCCATCATTCATGGAAAAATTAATTTACACAGTTGTTCGTTCACTATGTATTAGTAATTTCAAAAATCTGACAGAGTATTTTGAATTATAGTGATATCTCAGTTTTCAAATAACTTGTTGAATATAATAAATCAGTTTCTGAATTTATAATAGATACTTATCGAAAACATTTAGAATAATTTTTGTAATAGATTTTTAAATATTTATAGTTATTTTTTTTTATATAGGTTTCAGTTATTAATACAACATACAATTTTTTATCAGTTCTAATATTGTGATCAAATAAAACCTCTATTATTTTAGGACATAATTTCCAGCCATTTTATCATTCATTTGATAAAGTAAATTAAAAAAATAAGTTGAATAAACTAGAACATTTTATTTTATTCAAATTCTACAGCACATAATCTGTTACAAATTCGAAAAAATTGTAAATATATTGCATTAGTTATAAATATAAGGTCTGATTGTGCTTCCATAAGAAAAAAATCAAAAAATCAGTCAATATGTTCTTTATTACTAACTAAAAAGCACGTTGCTGATTAGAGAAATTGAGTTGCTGGCCAGTATTTGTTTTCAGCAGTAGTAATATTATTCCTAAAAGTAATTGTTAAGAGATGTATTAATTTATCTTAAAATAAAAATTTTAATGAGGTATCCGTTAATCAGTCATAGGTATTTCTAATTCATTTTAAAGAATATTCGGATCTTATAGAATGCTTGCAAAGTTATATATCATAAGAAATGGTATATTTAAAATAATGTATATAAATTTGATATCTAATTTAATGAAATATAATATATAAATTTGATAACCTTGTCTAAGCCAGAGATAAGAGTTAAATACATAATGGAATTTTGCAGTTATTTTAGATTTTCACAACTATACAATTTTTTGATTTTCTTAAAGTGGTTCTACCTATTGAATATTAAAGATACTTCAAATGTTGAATCTTAAAACAAAATGAAAAACAACCATGAAAATATACAACAAACAGAATTAATACTTTAAATCTAAAATAGATACTTACTTATACAAGTGGGTATATTCATAATTACACTATAGAGTACAAAATACAAATAGGAAAGTACAAAGTCAAGCCAATTTTACTAATGATGAAAATTATGGAGGAAATGTGCCCACATTCTGTTCTAAAAAATATGTTAGAAAAGAATTCTTAGAAGTGATCTATTGATATTTACCCAACATAAAATAAACCCGGATTAAAATTCTATAATAAATTTATACTATTTTTTTGAAGGGCTGATATTATGAAACTATAACTTTACATCCGTATGTCGCATTTATAATGTAATGTATTTGTTGTGATAACATGAAATACTGGGAATAAAAGGAACCGATTCCGACAACGAGTACATATTTGTTTTCTTTTGTTGATTATTTTTAGCATAAAAATATAAAATGTTAGTTATCTAGGAAAACAAAGTCTTTGATGAATTATTTATAGAAATGGTTTTACTCAAATTTCACGAATTAAACTTTAATTTCTGTTGTTATTGAAACAATCCTATTACAAATGGAGTTGAAATTCATTAACAAGCAGGTATTTGAAAAAATAAATTATTGTCTTAAAAATTAAAAATCATATATTTAAATTAATAATAACTGCAAGCTGGTAACTCTTAGTACATGAAAACATTCTTTATATTAGTTTAAAAAGATAAACATTAGAACACTAGTGAATTGAAGAATAATATTACAATCTAAAATACTGTCATTAAAAAACACCAATTTCAGTCGTAAAAAGCATTATATTATTTAATGAGGATAGAAGAAAATCAAATTCAAGGCTTGCCAACTAAAAATGTTGAGAAATATATGACAAGAATTGTAATATAACTATCACAAAAAATATAATATTAAATACCCCATTTTAAAATGTACTTTAAAATAACACATATTAAATTAATTTCCTAACAAGTGCTAACCCCCCGGCCTGTATTCAATCTTACATCTCTTAGTAAATTCAACAGATTAATCATGTTATCTAAGGCCCTATTTCTTTTTTGTTACTTCTATGATAGTTGGGTGATTACAACCACACCCTTTCTTTTAGAAGTTGATTATTCGACATATAATGATTTGATTTCTTTTGTAAGGAGGTTTACTATATGCCATTTATGAATTTTATATTAGACACTTAAAAGAAGCTTTCCATTAATTTGCAAATGCCCCTGTAAATGTAAGCAGCATGAAATCACAGTTACTTTTAATTTTCTCTTTTGATATACCTCTAATTTATTTATGAAACCTCATGTAAATAATGTGGTTTTCATAATGGTTTATTACGGAAAAATGAGAATTTAAAAACTTTTGTTAGATAAATTGTTAATGCATAGACATAGGTTCAAAATCCATACATTTATTACGGAAGAATGCGAATTTACAAATTATGGTTATATAAATGTTAATGTATAACCATAATATCAAAATCCATTCATTTACTATGAGAGAATGCGAATTTACAAATTACAGTTAGATAAATGATAATACATAGCCATAGGTTCGAAATCCATACATTACAGAATATATGAGGGTCACTCGGAAATTTTTGAGATACAACTTGGTTTTAAAAGTTATACTTAGGTGTAATATTTTATGTGTGTTCAAAGTAGTCTCCTCCAGCATCAATGCAATTTTGTAGACGAATTTTCCACAGATTAAATTCTTCAAGCCATTCATTTCTTGGAATAGATGAAAAAAATGCATTTATAGCCACATCAATCTCTTCTTTTGAATGAAAACGACGTCCACGTAAGTTCTTTTTTCGATTAAAGAATAACCAAAAGTCGCACATAGCTAGATCAGATGAATACGGCGGATGTTCGATGAATTTAATTTGTTTTTATTTAAGAAACTCAACTGTTAATCCGGCTGTATGTGAAGATGCATTGTCATGGTGAAGCATTAGTCCCCTAACATTCAGTTCTCGTAGAATTTCTAGAAAACATTTAGTGGTATACCAATTTGCTGTTACTGTCTTCTGTCCTTCCAACTTGATGGCTTTGACCAAACCCGTACTTCTGGAGAAAACGGCATGCATCAATTTTTTCAGTGCGCGTTGTTTTTTCACCATCGTCGGCGTGGGATCATCTTCAAAGACCCATACTTTGCTTTCTTGACGTGTTGGAACGTCAAAAAACGGTATGTACGTTTCATCACATGTTACAATTTTAGAAATGATGTGGTGGCCACCATCATTTAGCAATTTAAGAATTTCTTTACTGATTCTGACACGCTCCTCTTTTTGGTGCTCAGTTAGATTATGGGGAACCCAATGGCAAACTACTTTTTTCATAAGTAATTCTTCATGAATGATTTTGTCTATGACTGCGGATCCAATGTTAAGTTCCTTCTGTATCATTTGATAGGTACAGCGATTATCATCCATTAACATTTTTCGTATGGCAGACACATTATCCGGAATTACTGCCGAAGGCAGCCTTCCTATGTGTTCTTCATCCTGAAGGAAATTGCAACCTCTTCTAAATTTTCTAAGCCTTCTGAATACAGTAGCACGAGCTGGAGATTCCTCACCAAATGCTAATTGCAACCGTTGAACACATTTTTCTTGATTTAATACTGCTTTAAAATCGTAGAAAATCATAGCGCGAAAATGCTCTCGCGTCAACTCCATTTTCTCTTCTGTTTAAAATTTATCTACGCTAAACAAGTTAAAGTAAGTCAGTAAAAATTCGTCTTTTGTGTTAAAATACTTTGTATTTTAAAATTAATCCGTTATTTTTATTTCCGCAAACTCTCGTCTGCGCGTATCTCAAATATTTCAGAGTAACCCTCGTATATAGTAATTCTGTAATTTATACTAAAGAATGCGAATCTACAAAATATAGTTAGATAAATGTTAATGTATAGCGATATGTTCGATATCCATATATTTATTGCGGAAGAATACGAATTTACAAATTATAGTTAGATAAATGATAAGGTATAGCTATAGGTCTGAAATCCCTATATTATTATATTGAAATCCATATATAATTATTACGAAAGAATGTGAATTTAAAAACTTACTAAAGTAAATGTTAACGTACAGCCATAGGTTTAAAATCCATACATTTATTATGGAAGAATGCGAATTTACTAATTATAATTAGACAAATGTTAATGTATAGCCATTGGCTCGAAATCCATACATTTATAAAATTCTTACAAAGTCATCGTATTCCTACATTTTACTGTTGTTAGAAAAAGAACTGAAACGAAAACATTTAACGATATTCAAAATAATTTCCATAAATCAACAATCTTTTAATAAGATTGAAAATATTTTATGTCACCATTTTAAAGCATTAATTATCAAAAAAATATTTGTATCCTGTAAAAAACCAAAATGAACTTCACACAATAGTGTCATGATTCTTTAGATAAAAATTTATCATATCTTCTCTCTCTCTTTTATACGTATATATTAATAAATAAAAATAATAAGGGTTTTTTTTAATGTTGTACATAGTTTCTCTTGCAAAATTTATAATGATAATGACACAAGACAAAATCTTTAACTTGTTTCAAAATAGTTAGAATGAAATAGCATATAACTGCACTATTTATAGATCAATGGAATTTTGCTCAACCAAGACAAAACAAAGATCAGCAAAATTTGAATGATTCGTCATAATACGAGCGCATCGAGCATTGCACGTGCAGTCTTTAAATCAGACAATGCTTTTTCTTTTTTTCTTTTATATATATTTTTCTTTATTACAGTCCTCTTCTAAACTAAATTTCACTATTTTTTTATTCTTCTTTTGAACATTCACATCTCACCAAAAATCTGTTCATATTCTGGAGAATTTTCAAATTAGCTTTAATCAAAATAGCCCTTGATGATTTTTTTAAATATTTCAATAAAATCGTTAACTTCACATTGATAAATTTTAAAAATTCACTAATTACATTTTTTTTTATCTAAAATATCGTTCAAAAGCATCATTTATTAAATAAGATTGTTATTGGTAAGTTACAAAATTCGAAGATTAGTAATTAAACAGCAATGGAAATAATTTATTCCTTCTCAGTTACAAACTAAATGCTTTTAAATAATTTTATTTTAAAGGGCCAGTATTACACACGATAATCAAAATCACAGTAATCTATTTTCAAAAGAATGGTTATTATTCATCATATTTTAGTGGCTAATATTCTCAAATAATATAACTGATGAGGTAACTGGATTTAAATTTCATAGATCAAATTTAGAATGCTTTTGGCACACTAATCTTTTAAACAAGGATTATATATTCCTTAGCGTCTCGTGGATCATTTTTAAGATTTTAAAAATCCCTGAAGATAGATTCTGTTTTTAAAACAACATTTTCTTTTTTACGGTTATTCTTTTCGAATCATTAAGAACAAATTTTATAAACGGCTGCAAAAGGAGAGGCAAAAGAATTGTTTAAGCAGTTGATAAATTAGGGATGTAAAAGATTAATTTTGCCCGAAATAAGGATTGGCCATTATTCTTTATCATTAATGGTGGGCGAATCTCTTCTCAGCACTAGCTTATTATCAAAATGTCAAGCGTAAATTTGGCAATATAAAAAAGAAGTGTTATAAATATCTTTCTACTAGATCACTAGAATATTTTTTCACTTTTATAAAAGCGCTCAGACATAACAAATGAAGTTATTTAGAAATATTACAAAAAGTGTTAGTGCAGCAAAAATACAATCAAGAATTCCAAAGTCTTATTTCGTTAAAAGTTTTTCTCATTTTATTTATTTATGAAATTTATCTAGGCCATTTCATATATTTTGAGAAATTCTTGGATTTAATAAAATTTAAGAACCCTGAGGGAGCTAGTTTAATTTGTAACAAACATTTCTATATTTCTGCATTTCTGGCATTATTGATTTATCCTCAAGTTTATATTTTGCATTTATTAATCATCTGTTAAACTATGATACAATTTAAGGATACTTAAAAATCTAGAACAAAAGCCAATGAAAAGTTGTTTGAAATAAAATAAATTGCATTATTCCAGATATTTGAAACAAGTTAATCAAGTAAAGTAGTAATAGAGAAAGCATCATTTGTTCAAAACAAATAAAGGATAATGAGGTTGTTAGTTGATTTTGCACCTGGAGAATTGTTTGGTTTGATATTTTATTGTTAGATGTTGTAGGCTATAATATAAAAATGACACTTGATTGGCAGAACAAAATGCTTTTTATTGATCATTTGGTACTAAAGAGAAAAAACACAATTTGTACACATGAGAAAAACAAACAAAAAGGTGCTTCCCTAAAGAAAATCCTTAAAAGAAATTGAGTAAGAAGTATGGTTTACCCAGACCACGAGCAACATTGAACATCCTTGAGGTATCGAGTCAGTAGGGATTACTAATGAGGGGCTGGATTATTCTGCCTCATTCTTCAAAAAGAGTTCTTTCCAATTCTTGGAAAGTTTGTGGAAATGGTAGTGTCCAATTATTCATCTGCTTAGAGTGTCCCAAACATGTTCTATTGGGTTCATGCCCGGAGAAAATGCTGGACATTCTATTCGTATAACTCCTTTTTCCAAAAGGAAATCATTTACCAAGTTAGTAGGATGTCTCTTTCCAATTCTTGGAAAGTTAGTGGGGGTGGTCGTGTTCAATTATTCATCTACTTAGAGTGTCCCAAACATGCTCTACTGGGTTCATGTCCATAGAAAGCACTGGACATTATATTCGTATCATTCCTTCCACCAAAAAAAAATCATTCACCAAGTTTGCACGACGTGGCTTGCAAACAGTTGACCATTAACATAAAATCATCTCCAATTGTTGCAGGTAATGAAGGACAACAGGTTTGAGGATATCGGTGACGATCAGTACTCCATTTCGAAAAGTATGCAGATCGGAGCGCACATCAATGAAAATGCCAGCACATAGACCATCACTCCTCAACCGCTAAATCTGGCACTTTCGTGCAATAACGCACAATTGTTATGCCTTGCTTGTTAACGGGATACGCATTTAGTCAGCAAGCATACAGATCTACAGTGTAAAGGGGGCTTATGTGGAAACTGTGGTACCAGTATACGATTGAAAGTGTTGTCGAAGAAAAGTGGCATTCATTTTTTGGTGTCTCCAAACCGTTAATAGCAGCTTTCATTCGACTGTGCATGAGTTCGAATCCACTTTGGTTTGGATATTTGTAGCTGCTTGGAATCACTTTACTTCGTAGGTCGAGGTCTAATTAGTCATCATGTACAAAACAATGACCTTTTAGCTGCTACAAAAACACAAACTAATCTGAACCCATGGCATATCCACTGCTTCTGCCGCACGATGAGTAATGATTCAACCGTGTACTACGTTAAAATCTTTGTCCTATTTCACATAAATCACTATCTTCTTTATTCCTTCTGAAGAAATAGGTTTTCATCCTTTTCCCGAACAAACTTTTAAGCGAAGTAGTACCTTCAAATTTAGCTACGATGATTTTTTAACTATCACTGGACCGTCCAAAATCTTTCTTTCAAAGTTCATATTTTTCGTAAAATATCTACTGTGGAATCCTCATTTGGATAAAAAAAAAGAAAGTTTAATTAACAATGTTCAATCTGATTAAACTTAGTGACATATCCACTTAGTGACTCATGGCATATCCACTGCTTCTGCCGAACGATTCGCAAGAGCAAGAACATTGAAAATTTTTAGATTTTATTGCAATTGCTGTATGACGTGGTCAAAATATTTTCGCTTTTTCCCTCTTCCATTACTGAAAGCTTTTGTTCAAAATCAGTGATAGAACAAACGTTTAATCAAATGCAAGAAGCATCAAATCACCCTTCGTTACAAAATCTTGTGCTTCGTAATTGTTTGTGTTCTCGAAGAAATATTGTAAAGGAGATCGACTGTCTCACTTGAAAGATATTTCGACATAGCAATGTTTTGTTTTCTTCCAAAAATAATTTATTTGAGACCAATTAGCTAGAGTGTGCTTGCCGACATTTGCTATAAAAGTTTGATTAAAATGCTACATATTCTCTTAATTTAAGTTTTAAAATTAGTTCATATTGCAAAGTGAGTAATTTAATGAGCATGAATTATTGTGTTACAGTGATTCATGAATAAAAAGTTGGGGAACTCTTAATAAAGCAACAATCGTAAGAATCATTGATAAGAAACTCCTCCTGGTGGCGAAAATTTGAACTAATATTTTTTCTCCCCCTAAATATAATTACATGCCTTCATTATCCTGCTTTCCCACGAAATTTTGGCACAGCTTGTCCTTTTTGGAACTTGCGCCACAAAACCCAACCAACTAACTAACTAACTTCCCACGAAATTTCACAAATTTCTCAATAATAGTTTCGTCTGTAGACCACTTTAAAATAAGTTCGTTTAATTTCAGACAATCTGTATTATCTTAAGAAATTGCTAGGCAAAATTCCTTTAAATCGAAACAACTAGTTAGTACACAAATTTTAAATTTAAAACTTGGCTGAAAACTACATAACCCCATTAATTTTTTGGTACTAAATTACTTCTTATAGCAAATGTCAAAAAAATCTCAAAATTTAAAAGCTGATGTTTAATATATCAAAATTTGAAAATGAAGATAATTAAATACTTAATAAATTGAATACTGATATTATTACATTAATTAGAAAATATTAAAAGTTTATTTTTCATTCCATAGTCGTCTAAAATTAATAGTTCACATAAATTCTAAATATGAAAATAAGTTGTTAAAAATAATGAAAATAAGTGGTTAAAAATTTATTCTATTTGATAAGTATTTTTTAATATAATATTCAAACTTGTTATCAAACGAATTATAATCTTCTACCACAAAATTCATATGATATTTAATCACTGACAGTAATTATATGTTATATATATAATCAGTAGTATCAGATTGAGGAGTATTTCAGTTTTAAAATTCCAAGTACTCAGTATCAAGTACTTAATAGGCCATGGTGACCTGGTTGGTTAATTCGTCGTTCTCCTCAGTGTGAGTTCAAATCCTTGCTTATCAAAAGATCCATTGTGTTCGCTTATGGTGACTGGGACACGTAAAATATGACATGGTCGCAATGTCCCCCATGTTCCTATATTCCAAATTAATACCTCTGGGGGTGTTAGGAGCTAGGCCTTGTGTCTTCTCTGCTTTAATCTCTAAATTGGAAGACCCAGATGGTGCTGCCATCTATGATCCAAAGTCGTACTTCAACCATCATATTAGAGTGCTCTGTTCAAAAACTGAAGACGCTGTTTCTGACTTCATTCGCCCAGACCTTCACGGGAGTGCTTGACATCGATATGAGTCATAAATAAGACAACAACAAATTAAAATCACATGATATATTTTCATGAACAATAATTTTTCTTAAATCTCATAAGAGCTTTTTAATATTAATGATTATTTTATGCGTTGAAAAGATAATAAAATCCCATGAAGTTTAAAAGAAATGATGTTCAAATTTGACTCTAAAAAAATAAATTTTAAAGATAAAGGAAAATTAGTTAATGTAAAAAAAATGACTTCTATAAAATTTGATTTTTCAGCATCACTAGAGAAATATTAAAATAAAGTTGATTCCATAACATTTATGTCCCTAAATTGAACATTATTCTGTAAAATATATTATTTTATAAAAACAAAATCACTTTTTAAAATAATATTAGTGAAATTGGCTTTTATTTTGATCTCTTATTTTTTTTAGGAATTAAATAACTTAACTAGAAGCTAAGCTTTTTTCCAGCTGTTTTAACAAGTCATTTCGAAATCTGCAATGCGATATAAACTTTATGATTTGCGTAAACATTACTGCGAACCAGAAAAAATAAGTACTGCCAGCTTGGTTTTTTGAATCTCAACGATAAGATTTTTTTGCTGATAAAATCACGTGAAAAAGTACTTAAATTCTCTATTTACGCGTGATATTTGTCTCCCTACCACTCTCGTAAAGGAATACTATACATATAAAAATATGAGTTGAATTTTTGGCTTGAATTTCTATCACAAAATTGGCAATTCGCTTTGAGTAATGGGGGATTTTTCTATGAAGGAAATTATCTTATTACCCTTTATTTCTTGAAATTAGTGTATTAACTATTGTGCTGTAATTTATTTTAATGTAATGTTAAATTTGAAGAGATCTCTAAAAATAATGAAAAACATATTTGATTTTTTTATTGAACATGTTCGACAGATTGGAATTAAATTTTGTTTTGTTGAAGAGAAATAAAATGGTTTCTCTTGGCTCTAAATGGTTCGACATCTTCTTATAACTTCTTTCTATCGAATAGATATAAATGATTTTTTATTTTTAGTAGAGTTCTGGTGAAAACATTGCTTAGAATGTGAAATATATAAATTAATACAGAAATGAAAGACACTGAAAGAATTTGATTAACTAAGCTAAATATCGTACAAAGCAGCACTAAACTACAATATTCAGTTTATGAAAATTAAATAAAATTTTGAACAGTAAAATTTACCACACAGATTTTTAAGCAATTGAATTTACTAATTATTTTTTTAAGAAACGAATTTTTCTAAATAGGTTTGTTGTGCGGTCATTTTTTTTTATGTGGGGACTATTACGGAGAAAAAAAAAGTATAAGCAATATTTTAGTAATGTAATGCATTTTAAATGTTCCAATAATTATGATTACTTTTCTGCGCATTAAAAACAGACATTCCTAACCTGTTAAAAAAACAAATTATTAAGCTATGTTTATAACAATGGGTAAAGATTTACTGTACGGTCACTCGCTGGATTTTTTCAAAAAGTCGCCAAAAATTTCGCCATTCTGCCGAGCATAGTCTAAAAATTAACAGAATATTGAAAAATGTTGATTGATTAGTCAATGTTTTAAAATTTTGACTTAAGATTCAATGACTTAAGAGTTCTTATATGAATCTTTTTATTCTTAGATGTCAGAAAGTAGAAAGAATAAATGACTAAAAATTATACCTTGTAGAAAAGCTTATCTATTTCTTTAAGGAAATGTTTTATATTGTTGTCTTGTACCAGCTAGGCTGGCAGTATGGCGTGCGTTGCTCCCGTTTTCCAACTGAACCGTAATTTGATGTGGATTCCGACTTCCTCAATACACACATGCCATAGGTGCCCATTAACAGGATAGGCAACCATTTACAACCCATTTATATAAAGAAAAGTCAAAGGAGAGAAAATACATCTATGTCTGAACCGGGATTTGAACCCAGAACCTCCCTACTTGAAGTCATGCAAGCTGACCACTGGACAGGATGGGTGGCACTGTCTTATGCACATAAATTAAATTGGAAATATAGTTTTTAAGATGAATTTCTGACTAACACTTCGCTTACAATGAGCGAACACAATGAAACTAAGTTTTCAATCCTAAAAATATATATTTACAAAAAAAAAACTATTCAGAACAAGTATTATAAGACGTGTATTTCTTTATAATAAATTAAAACATTATTATTAAGTTTACTAATTTATTTTTCAAGCTAGGTAGTGGTGGCCTGGATGGTATAGGCATTTGTTCTCACTTCCAGAAGGTATTAATTTCCAATCCGTAGAGTTCCAATTTAATTCACTAAAGACGGTTGGGGTACGTTATATAGGTCGTGATCACAATGTCCTCCATGTGAAATGATATCTCTGTACGTGGCACGTTGAGTCTGTGTCACTGTATAAAGTGTCTTCACTTCCACCGCATTATTGTGTTGAAACGGTCTTAATTGTCGTAATTTATAAAAACAAATTAAGATTCTATATATTTCTTCTTTTGATTATTTATGTTTGAACAGGACACTATAAATTCATAATCTTATGAAAATAAGTCCATAAAAATATGAATTAATTGATATTAATTCAATATTCCATTGTAAAAAATTATGATATAATTAAATGATTAAGTCTATAATATTTTTTCGCGGTTTTTTAACTGCTAAAGATTTTATGTCTTAAATCCAAACATTTTAAGAATAAAACAGAACATTTGCGTTAAACGATCATCATTAAGACCATATAAAAATAATTTTTATGTACATTTTATCATTTTATAAAAAATAATATTAAATAAAAAAGTTAAATATTGCTGTTTCAGCTCGTATCTTCTTGTGATAAAACACCATGTTGTGAAATATATTAAATTTTATCAGTTATCTATCATCAGATAATTTGTTACCTCTTAGAAAAGTTTCCGTTTTAGAACAAAATTTATGCAATACTTTTCGTAAACGTATTGTACATTCTTATCAAGAATTTTTAATCCCATTCAAGATAATCATTTGGTTTCGATTCGATTATTGATAAAATTTCAAGGATGTAATAAAATATTTCATCAGACTCAGAAATTTTTATAATTATATCTAAATAACTGAAAATATATTTCTGCTTTATATATTTATTTATATATATTTAATTTTGGGCGAAAGTATGTTAGACTTGGAAATTTCTTATTTTAGTTTTATTTACTCTTTGTATATCCTTAAATTTTTAGTATTTTCAAAAACACTATTAAAGATGTAAACTTATCATTACATTTCCAAGTTTTTTAGGACATTAAGTGAGAATATTCCATTTTTGTAAAATAATAGTTTGAATTCGAAAAGTAATTTGGAATGAATAAAAAATCAAATGAAAAATGCGTAAGAAAATTTCGATGATGACAGCGACATCTAGACATGTAAATGATGCAAGAAGCAGACTTCAAAATTGCACAATGTGAAAGATTTTTAAGGCAGATTTTCTCAAAGAAGGTTATTTATTTTTTTTTCTAATGGCGGGCACACTTGAGTAATTAACCCATTTACCTCAACAAGGCCAGAAACTGCTACTCATTTGACCGTTACCCGGTGGATACCTGTGAACCAAGTCACAGAGTTACGAGTAGCATTGCCCACGCCTCACCACCACAAACCCGTTTATAGGGCTGGCCACATTCATCCATCTTCTGAGGAAAGGACAAGAAACACAGAGAGAGAAAGACATCCATGCCCGAGCCGGGATTCGAACCCAGTTCCTCCTCATCCGTAGTCAAGTACTCTAACCACCAGACAGGGTGGGCGTCAAGAAGCTTAATATTAAATTTAAAAAATACGTGAAGCAGATCAGTTGAAAAATTGGAACAAAATGCCATCAATAATAAAATTTCGTATGAATTACTTTGATTGTTTTTGTGTGGTTTACTGGTGCAAGGTCCAATATTGGACATTTCTGCACCGAACAACGTATGTATTGTTGTTTATATATATTTTTTAAATAAATATAATGATAAAATGGATAACAGTGATAAATAACTTGCTTTTTGAACCAGTTATAAGCTTATGTTTTTATTTTGCAATCAATGGTAAATATTCGTTTTAATTCAACTACGTTTTGAATATTACCATTAACCTTTAAAACTTGGTAGATATTAAATAATTATTTCCTGAAAACGTTTTTATTCATTATTAATCCAATTCATAGTCCTTTTCCCTTTTTTGGGTTTTGACTATCCACAGAAGTTTTTCTCAGATTGCCCTTCTTTTAGGTACTGATTACCGAATTTTGACTTAAATATTGCAAAATCTACATCTAAGCAATCTTATATCATTTTAGGTCTTAACAAGGAAAAGTTACTTTAAAGACAATGAGTGCAATTCGTCCTGCATTCATTCTCAGTAAATGTTCCTCCTATCTCATTTTAATTAATTTTATGGATTTAACTATAATCTCCTTCTTATTCATTCTACATACTTCAAAACTATATATACAGATATTTTTCGATATTATTTTTATATATTCGATAATATACTTTGATTTTTCGCATAGTATTTGTAAAAAATATTCCGACGCTCGTATAACTTCGTCTAGAAACACGAGAGCAAGAACTAAAAACTTTACTATATCGAAAACGAAGTGTTTTAATTTAAAGTTCTAATTGAAGAAATGTCCAGTCGTGAAAAATATAACTAAAAATGTCTCTATATAAAAGCATGAACCTCTATATAAATGCATGCCTAATTTTCAAAATAAATTAATTAATGAATTGCTTTATACTGATTCCCCTGTTGAGTTGCAGATGCACTGAAATTCAGCATAAGTTTTCTACTCAATTTCAGAGGATCTGCAACTATATTATTTTGCACAAAATTTTACTAATATATTTGTGGTTTCCTTTACATTCTACGAGCTGTTTGAGATAAAAATATATTTATTACCTATTCTGTTCTACTTTTAAGTTGCTAATAAAACACAGAGTTGTAAAAATTGATTGAAACTTTAGTTTCTTTAATATATAAGTGACTAATAAAAGTTCCGTTCAAAACAGTTGAAAATTTCATGAACGCAGAAGTTTCACTGGGATTTATTATGCTATTTCTAACGCAAATGCAAGATGTGTTTTAATGGTAGTATATAGTTTCTACTAAATTTCTGAGACACTTATAACAACAAACAATGTAAATATGTCTTTAAATCAAACATTTAGGACATCAAGTGTGTCCCAAGTTTTCCTTTAAAAACTCTATTAATATTAGGTTGGGGAAAAATATCCATTATTTTTACATGAACTTTTTGTAACTTCTTTCAGATTCGCTTTGTAAAAAGGATTAAAACAGTTTTCATGTAGATTTTTAGGTCTTGTGCGAAGCTACGACTGCTGACATTCTGTCAAGTTTGATAATTTTTGATATTTTATAGACATTCTCGACGATGTTGTATCCATGCGAGGAACATCTTTAGCATCCAAATACCCAAACGGAATCGACGAAGCGAAAATTGTGCGTAACTGGTTGTTACAGTCATATATAGGACGATAAACACCTTTCAAAATTTTAGCCACCTGGTTAGCATTTTCGCCATTATAAAAGAAAACCTAAAATGTATCGAATTTTCTGTTTGTTGTCTTCCATTTTTAAAACCTTGTACTCGTAACTGAATTAATCAAACAGAAAACCGCAAGAGAATATTTTAGTGTCAAATGTCACCTTTCCAATGAGCATAAATTTGAAATTGTTTGATAGATACCTCACGAGATAGCGGTCACTACAGACGTCTACCGAAAAAATAATGGATAACTTTTTCCCCAAACTAATATAAAAATGTTGACAACATAAAGTATAACCTATTATTCTGGTTGTATCAGTGTAGTGTTGGTATTTACTTTAGATACCATACCACTTTATTAAAACAATATTTACATTCTATATACGAATTGTGGGTGGTGTATTTAGAATTTATGTATATGTAGATTACAGGTGTAAAATTTAGAATTCCTAATGGGGATATTTCAGTAATAAATCATTCTTTTAAGATTATATTTTAACCACTTCCTTACATCAATAATAACATCATTTTTAAAGATATATTTCAAATCTTGAAAGAGTTTTTTATTGTTAATACAATTAATGAAGAGCATTTCATTATAATCGAAATTGTAGAAAATTTAACAGTTAAGTTAATTTTAATAAAATAACTCCAGCGTCTTTCTCAAACTCAATTTTTAAAAACTGTACTTTATTAATTCGGTAAAATTCAATATATTTAAACTGTACTTCTTAAAATAATAAAGTAATTTTCCTAATTGCTGATTTTTAATAAATCCTGTTTACAAGACATTTGGCAGCATTTTACTTAAATATAAATAATAAATAAATATTATAATTAATAAACCAGTACTCAATTTAAATATTTTGTAAGATAAGTAATTAAAATTTAATTATAAATAGAAATTTAACGTTTGTAGAAAATACATTATTATAAAATCTCCTTCTCTCTTATTGTTATGAAAGCAATCTACCTACATTCTACATTTGGGGTAAGAGTTTCCATCTCGAACATGTTTTTGAGAGCCTAAGATGCTATTTTTAGCCCTTAATCCCCTGTCGTATTGCGTATATGTCATATTGCGCAGTCTCTTAATTCCTTGTAATCTCGCTCATGTTACCATGGTAACAAAAGAGAAAATTTATCATTTCGGTCGCACTTTAAAATTCTTCGAATATTTTGAAATTTAGCTAATTTCTAACTATCGATTTTTTTTGTAGTACGTTTAGTCAAAATGTAGAATAGGTTTATTAATTAATAAATAGGTTTATTAAAAAAAATAGGTTTATTAATTAAAAATGATAATGATTAAAACCACGTTCTATTTATATAATTTTTGGGAATTGTAATCTGATAAAAACTTAGTCAATATATACTCTTGAAAATACATAAAATTAAGTTATTTCAATTAAAGAATTGTTAGTTATATATACTTAAAAAATATTTTATGTTTTAAATATTTGTAGCTGCAATTTTAGAAAATAAATACTATCTAGAAAAAGAATATTATTGTAACTTTTTGAAGATTATTAATTCTTTTTGCATATTAAAGGTAAGAAATGAAGTTAAAAAATGTATTTGAAATATGTTAATTAGGAGCACTGATTATGAAAAGAATAAATAAATAAATATTCTCTTTAACTGTCGAATTTTTGTCAGGAAGTGAATTAAGAACTACTGTATGGAATGTGGAATAAACTTTTATCTGAATGCTAGTTTCTGGATAAATTTAAACATGGACTATGCTTCATTTTGAAGTTGAGATTTGTGAATTGTTTGAAAAGAAATAAAAGCTAATTTGAACTCACATTTGCTTTAAGTTACGATTCCTTCGCTCTAAAACATTGCACATTCCAAGTTGGGGAACATGAGATTATTTTTCCCCTTTGAAAATTGTCTTCTATTTATTAGGGCTAAAGAAAAATACAGTGGGTAAAAAAAGTTTCCGTACGGTCACTGAATTTAAGAATAAATTAACATAATTTGTAAAGTATTTCATTTTTCCTTTAAATACTGCCTATATGTGTTTAGTACAAGTCTATAGTAAGCGATTTTTATAAATTTTCATTTGTACAAAACGAGAAAAGCATATTATTTTCAATACCTAAAGTAAATTTAAAATTGAAGTGCAAAAAAAGTTTCCGTACGCGTTATGCAAATTCTTTCTGACGTGTTTAAAACAGGCCCGCAGTAAGTGTTTGACGTTAGAAAGTTAATCAATGATAAGGAAACAACATATCGACAGTTGTTGAGTTTAAGTTTCTTTCTTGTCGTCTCAAAATGGAAGTTCCAAGAGTATTCGGGAATTAGTGATTAAATTGTGAAAAGATGGATTATACATGAAAAGGATTAGTGAACTGACTAAAAAATCGAAGTCTACTGTGCAATATATCATTGAAAGATATCGTGAACTTCATTCATTTGAGAATAGAGATCGATCCGGGAGGCCAACAAAATTAAATCGCGTGCATAAAAGAAACATCATTCGCCAAGTTCAAGAAAATCCATGAATTAGTGTACCGAAGTTGGCAGCTGATTAAATTGGTTTGCTACAACATTAAAGTCTCAACTCAAACCGTGATAAATGTCATTAAAATAAGTGGTTATCATGAACGAACGGCTTGGAAGGAACCCTATATAAATTTGGGCAACAGGAAAAAGTGCCTCGAGTTTGCAAAGGAGCATGTAAGTAAGCCATTATCTTTTTGGGAAACCATTCTTTTTAGCGATGTATCAAAATTTAACATTCATGGGTCAGGTGGCTGAGTTATGGTGTGGAGAAAACCAAATCAACAAATGCTAACTAAGAACTAGTGCGGAACTGTGAAGCACGGTGGTGACGGTGTTATGGTGTGAGGGTGTATGAGAGAGGAACTTGTTCTGGAGTAGGAAACTTGTAATTCATCGGAAGAAATATGGATCGATACCGATATCTAAATATTCTTAAACAAAATGTATTATCCAGTGCAAAGAAATTATCTCTTGGGACAGGATTTACTTTTCAGCAGGACAACGATCCTAAACACACCTCTAAGATTTGCCAAGAGTAGTGTCTTTACCATGTGCAACAACAACTTCATAGCCCCCCATAGTCACCCGATTTGAACCCCATCGAACATTTTTGGGAAGAAATTGTACGGCAACTCAAAAAATATGACATAAAAAGCAAACTTAAACACAAGAGTGCCATTAGTAGTATTTGGTCTAATATTTCTCCGGAAATAACAAAAAAACTTGTAGGAGTAATGCCACAACGTCTAAGAGAGGTGATAAAGGCCAAAGGAGGGCCCACGGATCATTAAATGTACTTTTGTTCAATGTATTTTACATTTTTGTAAACATTTTACGTGTGCTAGGGCATCGTACGGAGACTTTTGTTTCTATGTTTACGGCATTTTTTTAGTTTTTACGATTTATTATTTAATTTGGTCTGTATTATCAATCCTTTAATATGAATAAATATTACATAATATTACTTTTAAGTCATATATAAGTTTTCATTTTTATCATTATGAATTTTGTGTGACATATTAAACTTTGATTTGCATTCGTATCTGCGTACGGAGACTTTTTTTACCCACTGTATGTATAACATCAAATTCCCAAAAAATATTTTTTCGATTTTGAAAAGCTATAATTTTGATCACATTTTCGAACTATTTTCGATGCTCTCAATTCGCTTTCTATAGGAAGTACATTGGAACGCGGAAGAAAGTAGTCCTGACAACAGTACTTAACCAAAAAAAATTTTCAGAAGTTCGACTCCTCAATCCATTAGTTTTATGTTGATTTATACATGTTCTTAGAGCAAAAAACTTTTAGACGAAGCTAGGTAAATAGTAAATACCGCTATTTTGCCATATCCTACTATTTTTCTAAAAGATAAGTATATTTACTTATTTTTCTAAAATAAAATAAAAGCTAGTTCGCGGGAAAACATGCTAGCTAGATCCGCTAGTCTATTCTAAGTAAACACCTATTGCGAAACTGGGAATGATATTGTAAAATCAAAATTCGTCAAAAGATAAGAATATTATCTTTATTGTTCGATAAAAAAATATTGGAATAGAAACAATTTAAAAATACAAAGCATTTTGATAAAATTATAAATGTGATATTTGATTTAAAGAATATTTGTCGAAGTCTAGTTAATCCTGTAAAAAATTTAGCTATAGAAAACTTCGATATATTTATACTTCTTTCTTTAATTTCAATATCTCAAATGCTCATTTTAAATTTCATTCTAAATTTTTTATATCGCTTTTATTAAGCTAAGTATTTTAAAGCTTACTTTTGATTTTCTCAAGTTAAATAATGTTAATTGTTTGGATAAGGATTTGAAAACATCATTATTACAAGATCATTTTTTCAAAAAAATTCAATAAATTTTTGTATTATTCTACACATACACAAAAGAAATCAATGTTTAATCCGAAGTAAAATGATTGCATGAAATAAAATTATCATTGCATCCAATATTGTATACCAATAATTTTTCAATTTTATAGTATTGGCAGCTATTAATTTAATTAAATAAACTTAAAAAAATTTAATCTTTCTTTTGCAACTCAAATAAGCAAAATAATCCAAATTAACCAAGATGAATAGGATTTTGCTAAGTAAAAATTCACAATATGATAAAAGAAAGATTTATGTATTATTAAAGGAAAGCTGAATATTTTATAAAAAACGTTGAAAAAACGAAAATCCCCATCTAAGTCAAAAATTTCGTTTACAATACAATTTTTCCAAAATAAAGAAGCCTTTAATTGGTTCATCCTTTATTCCACACCAAAATTTAGAAGACAATTTATGGGAAAATGTGACATACGATGCAAATAAGAATTCTGTTAAAAGGGTAAGTTAGGGAATTTTAATTTCCTTCTAAGCATATTTTTGATAATGACAAGGATAATGTTTTAAAAAGGAAAAGGATTATGATGAGTCAAATAATGAAGATAGCATTAAAAGCTGGCAAAATATCGTAAACATACCAGTCTGATGCTTATCAAAGTAATTACCATCGATTTTTCAAATTGTGTGGAACTCAATGATAAATAATATGATGATGCTTGTGTTTGAAATCATGTGCTAAAGTATGTCAAATTTACGATGTCTTCATGTTATACCACTCATATTAATATGCTTAATAGTGAAATAATTCCAATACGGCATGGCTTTTTAATAATGATTTATTAGTTCTTTTTCAAAGTGAAAAAAATGTAAAGTTAGTAAAATAACTTATTTTGATATTAAGCATACTAATTTTAATAACTTAATGTATTGAATTATTTTCACATTTAATAAATTAACTTTTTAAATGGGAATGGAGATTCCATGTTTTCCAAGTACTCTTTTAATGTCTTTTTTTTCCCTTATCATTCCATTATTTTAGTTTTCATGTTATTCTAAGTCTCATAATTAGGGCACTGAAAAATAAAATGAAATTTAACCACGCACAAAAACAGTTTAATAAATTGCATAGCATGTGCATCAAAAATGTAATAAATGAACTACATTATAATTTATTTTAGAAACCTTGACAATTGCTCAGTTTTTCGCTCTGAGCTGTGAACCAAGTTTACTTGCCTTCTGGAATGAGGCCTCATTAGGTGATGTCTGGAATGTCACGGACAGTTACAGCTCTCTGTCCAGTTCTTGGAAGAGTGGTCGCATGTTGGTGATATGCTCGGTATCTCCATCCTTCGTTTGCAGGTGCAACTTTCTCTTTCTTGGCCGCTGTGGCCTAGTTGGTTAGGGCGTCGTTCTCATTACCAAAAGATGGTGAGTTCGAATCCCGGCTTAGCTGAAGATCCGTCGTGTTCACTAATGCAGTAAATAACAGAATCACAATAAATAGCAGAAAAATTATTTAAATTTTAAAAGGAAAGATTTTAAATTCAATTTCAGTATACACAGAAAGCAGAGCTGTTTCTTTACTTTTGTTCAAAATTTCATTGCATGACATAATCCTATCGTCCATATTGGTCAGAACATAAAGAAAATAACATTTGAGAGATGAAAAATGTAAATTAATTGGTCAGAAATATTTCCTGCATGTCACTCAGTAATAATTTTTGAAAAGCATTTGAAATAGAATAAAAGTATCACATGAATTTTAATTTCTTTTCAGAAAAATTGCAAAAATATCTCATAAGAATTCTCTTTCTATCATCCTGAAATTTTAAAAATTTCGCTATTTTTATAATAAATCCACTCTAAACGACATAATTCCTTTAGAATTTTTCCATTTTTATCTCCTAAGTAGTTAAGAATTGTCCTTACTTTACTTTGATTTGATAATTATAAGTAATTAGCTATAAAAATATTAGCCAAGACTTTATAGAATAATTTTATGTAGAGAAACTATATTTTCAACTATAAAAGTATTTAGATTCCATTCTTCAATTCAAAGCAGAGAATCACATTTTTGTTACAGAAGAATCATCTTATTTCAGCCTAAATTTGTAAAGATTCGATCTTCTGTTGCACTCTGATTACAATAAAATGATGCCATTTGATCATAATTTTGAAATATTTTATGCATTCAAAGCATTGATTCCAATATTCAATAGTTTTGCATGCAATAGAAAATTTTTTTCAAACGTATGCAAAACTCGTATAATTTCATTATTTATTATTTTTTACATGCATTTGCTTACATTTTAAATTGAGACAATGCACCGTTATATCAGTCTGAAGAATTCGCTTTGATGATTTCATGTTTATAGTTTTGACTGAATAGTATTGGTTTGTAGGGATGACTGAAATTTATATTTATTTTTCGGTAATTTACGTAGAACTAGAATTCTTTTAAAAAAATTAACTTATAAATATTGTATGGAAATTTATATTTTCAAGTTAATTATATTAGTGAACTTTTCTATTTAAAAATAATACATATGAGATTTTTTACTTAAGAGAAAATTAGTTTTTTATTCTCTTATGCGATTTATATCCAATAGGAGATTATTTCATTTGGTAAGAAACAAATCTCTCGCACGTTTTCTGAGGCATTCAGTGCAATATTTGTTCAACTGTATCGTGATTTAAGATAAAGTAAGATAAGATTTTAAATGATTGTACTAATATAAGAATTCAAGGAAGATGAAAATAAGTTATAGACGGAAAACAACTTCAAAAAAAAAAAATAGCTTTGGGCCAAATGCTGAAATGAGACTTCATGTATAGATTCACTAAAAATAAATTGTATGGAAAATTTAAAAATACCCTTTAGTTACAAAATTATTAAATACTTCAAAAGTCAGGATATTCATCAGTGTACCAATATATTTCTTATCAACGGTGAATTGGAAAAACCGAAACAAGTTCATATATTGAGCCGAAAACCACCCTTTTTCAAAATCTAAAATAAAGATAGTAAATACCATTACTTTTTTCGGAAAAAATTACTGCTCAGTATAGAAGGAGTTGGCAATACAATGCCTTACATATTTGTTTATTTAATCCTAGATATTATCCAAAAATGATAATTTTGAAAGACTGTAAAGAATCATTTGTGTGTTGAAGAGAGCGTTGAATATTCATGTACAGAAAGCATCGCGGCATGATAGTTAAACAATCAGAATGGCAGCAAAATTTACAGTGAATTCGAATTTCAGGGCTTAAATTAATTGCAAATGCTATAAGCAAAATTTCGAATGGAAACGTTGGCTATATTCCTAAACAAGTATGACAGAAACGAGCATCTAATGTACATTTCATTCCATACCGTGCGGCCGTTCACATTTCCTTTCCAAAAAAAAAATGTTGCTCACAAATGGAATTATTTTATTTATGAAGACTTTGTGATAATATGATTAAAACTTGAATCAGTCTCAGTCATAATACTTAAATATGTTAAATTAATGCTTCAAAATAAGTAAATTATAGAAGGTGTTCCCACATTTTTGCAAAGATTTTGGTTTTCGATATGAAATTATATATTAATTTAAAAACAAAAATGTAATTGACATAAAATAGTTTATAGGGCTTAATTTTCGTCTGCAGCATTAAAAATATTTTTTACGGAACAACTTTGATATACCCCCCCCCCCCCAAAAAAAAAAAATTACGCGCCAAATCTGGCACCACCTACGGACTTTTTAGAATTGCTGTTTCTTATTTTGGTGTGACCAGTTTAGGTTTTTTCAGCTTTTAGGTCTTTGCTGTTGCCAAATTTAGTATTAACTTGTATTTTGTACCATTTTCTGAGGGGTTTTTTTTTTAAGTTTTTTATGTATTGATTATTTGTATTTAGCAAGAATCCATCTTCGCGAGTAAAAAAGGCGCCAAAAACAGGTATTATGGTTGGTGAGGGAAAAATGTCGCCAAATTTCCGATTTGGGGGGTTCCTTTTTTACTTTAAAATGCCATTGATTAAAAAAAATGGATTAAAGGTTGTATTTGTGTACTATCCGAAGAGAAATATTCAAAATTCAATTATTATAAAAAATTTTAAAATCATGGTTTTAATATTTCTGCACGTAAAACAAGTGACATATTTAATGTGAAAATAACAAAACATGAAAGTTTTCATTTGATTGGAAAAAAGGCGAAAATGTATACCCAACAGCGGTACGTAAACCTCTCCCTAAATCTAAAGTCGAATCTCTTTTAAAGGATAATCCTATAGCCCAAAGAGCTATTGCCAAATTCTTAAATATTTATGTTGAAACAAAATTATACAATCCGATTGAAAGTTAATCAAAGCAAAAACGCACGATGTTCAATTGCCTAACACAGAAAATGTTTCCAGTAAGATTATGTGTAGATTGTTGTATGGAACTCATTTGGCAGATGAAAATGGAAATATGTAGCTACAATTGTGAAAATTTGAATATATTCATCCAACTTCAGCAAAAAGATCCATTTATTACCGGAAAATAAAATAAAAAGACTTAACAAGTTAGTTTAGAGAAAACAAGGAATGTTTTTCTATAGGTTTTATGAATTTTTATTGGATTTTCTTATAACATAAAAAAGTAAGGAAATGTGAAAAATATGTCAAAAATAATTCGAGTTTTTATTAGAAGTATGTTTTAAAACCTATTTTCAAAGAAAAAATTCCATTCCTTCATCCAAACAATGTTTACCGTGTTAAGTTCCATCAGGACAAGGCTCTAAAACATACTTCTAAATCTACTCCTCTATTTTTTGAATATTTTTTTAAAAATGAAATTGGAGCAATTCCCTTTAAATACATTCCAAGTTACCTGACATTTGACCAATGGATTACTGTGCATTTGAACTTTTGAAACAAGCTCTTTATAAGTGGCAACTCAAAACATCAGATGAACTCCGGGAGATTGTGAAGGAAGTATGGAACAATATTCCTTGATACATTAAAAAAAAATAGCTTTTATTTTGGAAATCATGAAATACTATGATAGTTCAAAGAAAGGGTTATCAGATTGAACATATTAGAAAATAAAGTATTTCTCGAATTTTCCTGTATATTATCCGCTGATTATGTGTTAAGAAAGTTTCGAATTTCGTTGTGCGTATTGTACGCCACCACGAATAATGTGATAAAAAACATTCTCCATCACAAAAATTTAAAAGAAAGTTTTGGAAAAAGATACCGTTTATATTTTCTAAAATAAACAACACTTACCGCCACTCAGTGACTTATTTCAATTATAATCAGCTTTGTCCAATTACGTTCAAATACGAATTTGATTCCTTGAAGATATTACAGTTGTTACTCACTAACGTAATTTTGCATTTTATCTTGACGTGAGCTGTTTCATTCTGAAAATACTCAAATTCGTATATCGTCACACGGAAGCAATAATGTTTAAGTTACACAATAGATTTTACATTAAAAAAGCTATGAAGAAGGCAAATAAAAAAAATGTTAATGTAAAGTGACAAACAAAGCACAGTACAAAAGAAAAAAAAGATGCATCCAATGCGTAGTTCAAAACTAATCCATTTCTTCCACTTAATAATCAGCCTAGCAAATATGTTTTCTTTTAAAATATGCTTAACTTCGTTTTAAGCCATATTAAAAGCTAAAAATCGATAGGTTTTGCTAAAATTTTCTCTCGGAATTATTGCTCTTGGTCGATCTCGTACTTTCATCTTAGTTTATCAGATTTTGCAATAAAGTGGATCCAAACACATCTTTTTCATAATAAATGTTTTTTCTATGCAATTTATTATATTTTTAATCATACTGTGTAATTTTTATTTCATATGAAACCCACGATGTCAACAGTATATATTTTTCGCCTAAAAAATTGCCGCGGATTATGCGATGCTTTTTTTTTTTTTTTTTTTACTTGAAATAAAGTTCTTGTGGATAATATGTCACTGCGGATTATATACAGGAAAATACGGTATATTAGGTTGGGGAAAAAAATCCATTATTTTTACGTGAACTTTATGTAACTTCTTTTGGATTCGCTTTGTAAAAAGGTTTAAAAGAGCTTTCATGTAGATTTTTAGGTCTAGCAAGTTACGACTGCTGACATGCAGTTAACTTCGATCATTTTTGATATTTTATAGACATTTTCGACAATGCTGCATCCACATGCGAGGTGCATCTCTAACATCAAAAATACCCGAACGGAATCGACAAAACAAAAATTGTACATAAATGGTTGTTACAGTATTATATAGGACGATAAACAACTTTCACAATTTTAGACACTTGGCTATCTTTTTCACCGTTACAAGAGAAAAACGAAAATGTATCGAATTTTCTGTTTGTTGTCTTCCATTTTTAAAACCTTGTACTCGTAACTGAATGAATCAAACAAAAAATCGCAAGAGGATATTTTAGTGTCAAATGTCACCTTTCCAACGAGCATAAATCTGAAATTGTTTGATAGATACCTCACGAGATATCGATCACTACAGATGTCTACCGAAAAAATAATGGATTACTTTTTCCCCAAACTAATATTTATTTAATAATGTAATTTTGTAGAATCATTATAAAATTGAGTGAACACCCTCTCTATATCGCAGCGCTATAAAAATTTATCCGAAATTTAAGAACCAGGAATGCTTAATAAGTAAATAGTAATTTTAGATATTCCATTTTACTATTAAATAATTTTTACTACCTAAAACACATGCATCAATGTTAGATCATATAAAAATTTAAAATATCGACTTGTTAAAACTCAGTTCCTTTACATGATTACTTTCTTACAGACTCTTTCAACAATAAATATATTTTTTATGTAATAAAAGCTCTAAATATAACCAAATTATTAAGGAATGTCACATTTTAAATATATAATCTAGTAATAATTCCTTATTAGTTTCTTTTGAATAGTATCAATGTATAAAATTATAAGATTATATGTTTTTAAAAGGGTTAATTTTTTATTTCTTGATGGTATTTATCTAAAAATGTATAATAATTATAAGAGATTCTGAAACCTTATTGGTTATGAGTTGGAAACATAAATTGCATTTCTAAGATTATAATGTTCCAATAATTTTATAATATCAGTATTTTAAATCATAAAGTATCCAACTAAATTTTATAAAATGGTGAATTTATTTGCAAACAATATAATTGACTTAGAATAAAACTAAATATTAAGTATCATTAAAAAGCATTTTATAAGAATAAAGTTATCAAAATTCATAGGGTATTTAATTACAATTGCTTAAAATAAATAATGCTATTTGTTAAAATTAAAATTCAGTTTTTGCAAATAAAGTTTTAGTTTTCTGCAAGTATCTTTGAAGCGATAAATAATTGAGAAATTCCACCTAGAGACGTTAGAAGGATAAATGAGAGATCTATGTGACAAGCCTCATATGTGATTAAAATTATTGGCTTTTTATTATTCGACACCAAAAGGGTTGTGATATTTATATGTAATTAACTTTTATTTGTTAGAATGTTAGCATCTTTCAGCAAAAATGTCTGGGGAAATATGTACATTTTATTGAGCAGGTGTTCATTTTCAGATGTTCAATGATACAAAATATTTTCAATTTTTTGACTTCGAAGACAGATGTTATCAAGAATACGAGTTACCAAACTTTAAATGATTTTCAAAACCATCCAAAATGGTTTGTGACGTGTAAGAAACTGCTCAATTTTTTTAAATATTTTATACAAGTTTCTGAAGGAACAATACTGAATTTTTCATTGAAAATACGTACCACGTTACGAATCAAACATTTGCGCTTCGTTCAAAAACAAAAGGTGAGTATTTAAATGTATATTTGTTGTTCATCTGTTTCACGAATACTGAAGCGATAAAAATTCTGCAAAATATATATCTTCTTTAACGACATCATTTTATTAAGAAAAATAGTGTTAGATTTTATTTGTCTGAGATTTAAATTTTTCATGGAACAGTGCCAAAAGGAATAAAAGGTTTTGAATATTAAAGTTTTTATACGATATATTCTCTAAATAAATTCTCGTATTATAACTTCTTATTAAAATCCATTTTCATTAAAAATATTAAAATAATCGAGAAAGTATTTATCACATATTATATCTCATTTAAAGAATTAGAATATAGAACTGTTGGAAACTAGATATGAATTTAATATATTTCATACATTTTTCCTTAAATATTTTTAAAAGTGATACAAAGTTCTTAGAAATTAATTTCTTTCCATATTATGTTATTTTTAAGGCTTATATATATATATATATATATATATATATATATATATATATAAAATATAGAACACATACTAGTATAAAAACATGCGCTATCATGGCTTTACTTATTACCATACTAAATGTTCTTTACACACTAATATATGTTAAGAATTCTTAGTATGGTCATAAGTAGAGCCATGATAGCTCAGTCAGCGTCGCCACCCAAAGGAAAAGAGTTCGATACTGGGAGAGGCTAGAGACCATCGTGTTTATTAAAGGTGACTGAAGCCCGTTAAATATCTCGATGTAGCAAAGTTTCTCAAGATTGCAATCTAAATCAGTAGCTCTGGGGGTAGCACGAAGGCTTAGGGACTTCTACTTGGTCTCTGCTTCGAAAAATAGAAGATTCATCACTGGCTTTTAGTGCTGCCCTCTAGTGTCATCTGAACGAGGAAGAAATGAACTCTTCAGACTTGACAAGGAGCTGTACTCTCTGTCAAGCACAGAAAATGTCATAATTGAACTCTAATCGATTTTGGGGTTGGTTCAAAATGCTAAATAAATAGTAGTACAGGTGTCTAAGTCCCCAAATACATGTGTACTAAAACAAGATAAGACAAATGGTCATAAGTAACGTAGAAAGAGTAATGCCGTCACAATGAATAAGTGTATCTTTTCGTTATAAAACCAAATTTTATGGTTCATGATTTTCAATATAGTTTCACCCGTTATAAATATAGAAATAAAGGAATGTTTAAAAAATAATTTGAATGGAAAGTCTATTAAACAGAATTTTAGAAACTCGTTACCATGTATCATTATATAATGGCCGTAGTTAAGGATAGAAGACATTAAATAAATATTCGTAAATATATTGGTCCAGGATCATTCTGAAATTTTTTAAAATGCAGCTAAATTTCTAAAATTACATTTACGACATTTTAGAGGTGCTCAAAGCAGTTTTTTGAACACTTCTCTCACTTTTGTTGCTGAAATTTTCTATGCTTAAATAATTCGAGACATTCACTTCTTGGAATCAATGGAGAAATCACATTTGTAGTTCCATCAATCTCATTTCAAATTAAAAACAACGCCCACGCATTTTTTTTTCACATTAAGTTAAAAAGTCCCAGATTTTAATTAAGGCGAAGAAGGAAGTTCCATCACTTCAATGAGTCTTTCTCCAGAACTTCGATTGTCATTCGTGATATATAAGGAAATGCACTGTTCCTCTACCAGTGGTCAACTACGCCTGCCAAATTTTTAGAGGAGCAGCTGACAGTCATATTAAAAAGCTTCAAACCACCCAAAATAAAACTCTAAGGATCATTTCTAAGCACCATGGTACTTCAGATGTAAATCTATCATGCATGACCTCTGTGTCACTAACATTTCCATTTACTTCTTTCAGATAAGCCAAAAATTCTACAGCAACCTTCCAGAGATAGATGGCGCAGCTTGTCCTTATTGGACCTTGCGCCATAAAACCCAACCAACCAACTTTCAGAGATAGAAACGAAAAAAATAGCCAAGAAACCTCTCTACAACACTTTTAATATAGCAAATAAAAATAGACTGCGAACAATACTAAGACTGAAGCCCCACAAATAGATGACACAACACCAGCAAACCTGCACAGACGAGTGAGACAATAACATGGACATCAGATCGTATAATCATTTTTTAACATAAATTTTATTTTCTAAAATTAATATTCTTGCTTTCTTTTTTTTTCTTCCCTCTCTTTTCTTCTGTATCACATCAGGTGTAAAATAACCTAGGCTAATAAATTTTTATTTCAGATTGATTAATCATTTTTTACTAGTTCTTCAGGTGCATTTATCCCACAGATGATATTGTTCTTCTAACGTTACTTTCATAAAGATATTTTGTATGATATTTAGTAATGTAACTGTAACAATGACTGCCATCTGTTTTTTCAAATTGATGGATTCCACAAATCCTGAATTTCTGAAATACAATCTTGGCATTACCTTTTATAGTATGTGATCTTTTCACCATCATGGGAACACCATTTTCACCATTACACACACTTTACTTTTTTCATATTTTGGAACGTCAAATAATGGCCAGTAAGTTTCTACATCACTTACAATTTCAGACATAGTATGGTGGCCATCATCTTAATTTAATGGTTTTTAATAATTTTAATTCCTTTTCCTTTTTGGAGCTTGATAAAAGAAATGAAGAACCCAAACTATTTTTTATATGCAATTTTACTTGAATAATATTATGAATGGCAACAGGTCCAGTGTTATGTTAATGCTTCTTTTTCATGATTTTTTAAATAAGGAAAATCTAAAAAAATAATCCTACACTCACAAGATACTGTGATAACGACATTTTCACTTACGTTTGATATTTTAATAATTCAACCTGCTGGGTAAATACTTAATATCGCTTTTCTTATCAAAGAATCAGTTAAAGGTCTATTTCACGCAGTTAATGCGTCTTTTCCACAATTTGTTCCCATTCAAGTAAGTAATACTTCTAAGAAAATTTCAGAATCTTGAAAAATTTGAGCAAGTGAAGAAGTGAAAATATATCTTCTGGAATTGATAATTTCTATAATTTTAATGATATTCAGTGTCTATAAAGATTAAATTTTGTAAAATTTTGTGACATTATGAAAGCTGAGTGATTCACATTATAGTTTAAATTTTTATCTTTGTAGAGTAAATGAGTTTCAGCGAATATGCCTACATTTACCTTTGGGTGGAAATTTAAACAAGTAAGTTTATATTTTATAAGGTTTATTTTACGTGAAAATATTCATGTAACGCAATTTGACGTATTTTGTTAAGTTAGTGCCTCATAATGTATTCATGAGTTATTTTATTTATAATTTTACTTGATTCACGCAAAATATCCACTTTGGTCTATTCCTATTTAATTCGTATTTAATCACGTTGGTCTATTTGTATTTAATTATATTAAGTGCTACTTATAAACTAGCTCATCAAAATATTAGCTCTCATAATAAAAGAAATTGATCTTAAATAATATTATGCTAATGTTCTAATGATAATAATATCAAAAATGTTCATCTAAAGCATCATTATCATGAGAATAATAACTTATTCATAAAGTTAGATACTGAGCACTGTTATTATCTGGTAGATAATAACCAACAATTAATATCTATTAGAGATAAAACGCACTGAATTTGTTAATTTAATAAGATTTGAATTATTTATGTGAAAGCATAAAATAATCCTTTTCGTTGAAAAAATAAAAAAATTTAAGTATTTCTTTTAGTATTTCAAAATTGAATTTCAAATGTAGAGCTTTCTGCCAAAAAATTTATATAAATAATTCAAAATTTTAAAATAATACAAATTTATTAAATAGTTAAGTAATGTAATTTAATTCATAATGGTGTTTATTATTTTGATATTTGCTGATTTTATGCAGTTTTCACTTGTTTGGAAATTTTTATTTTTTGCAATAAGCCAAATAAGGCTTAATATTTCAAGAATATTTTCAGAAATTCTTCATTTTTGTGTGTTTACTATTCATTACATTGACCTATGTTATAAATATTCAGTTTAAAATAAACATTAGATTGTTTAATTCAGTCCAAACATTTTTTACATTCATTGTCTCAAATTTAGAACTATTTTTTCCCGGAATTATTGCTAAAAGTAATATAAATCTGTAATAGTTTTTTCTTCCCCTCATTGTTATAAAAACTGGTTGACGAAATACGGTATTCACATATTAATTCAAAAGGAAGTTACCATAATATAAAGACATGATATTTACATATTTGTTTTTGTTTTTCTTATCTATCAAAATCTGAGTTTTATTTGATAACTACTTCTTATTTGTTCAAATAATATAACCTAAATTGTGTGAAGTTAATATCTATTACAATTTTAAAAAAATTCTATATAACTAAAATTATAATTCATTTATACATTATGGCCATGCCATCTCAATGTGTTAGATATTTTAAAATATTCCAAAATAATTTTTATTATTGTTTTTAGAGTTTTATATATTTTTGTTTTCGAGAATTCCTGTTGGATAATATAGCTTCAATATTATTGTTAACTATTTTAAGAATATTTATCATCAATCTGTTATATCTAATAAATATGTATCAATATTCTTCTAATATTTTATTAGTAAATACAAAATATCAATAGTGTGTTATCTGTTAAGATAGCTATAAAGTACATTTCTCATATATAATGTAGATAGTTCTCTAATTTTTTTTATTAACGTTTAAAATATTTGATATCTCTTTAAATGCATCCATTGATTAATCATTATTGATTATTGCCATATCCAATGATTATTCCATCAACCTCGTCATTTTTGTTTGATAAATGATTAAAAGCACATTCATATTTTTGTTATTCATAGATTTATTTTTTTCTAATAGCTATTTTAAAATTATGTTCACTTTAAATGAAGAATTGTTTCTAAATTTTGATTTTTTATTTTTTTCGTCACTCTCATTATGTTCAAGGAAAATTTTACAGCTAAAATAAATCTATTTTACTCACCTAATTCATCATAAATCTATTTTACACACCTAAATATCATTTCTGATCATATAGAAATTTTTTAATACATAAATTTAATAATAAATTTTTTTTTCCAAATTCTAACAAAAAATAAGATAAATAGTATATTAATTGATAAATAGAATTTTCGTTTTCAATTGTAAATCATCTTTGTCTATCTAAAAAAAAATGTCTATTATTGAGATCTTTGTCACTTTACGAAATTCTAACTATGCAATCAATCGATTGTTACAAAAGTTAAAACTGTTCAACATATTTATATTCTAAAAGGAATAATTTAATTAAATATAAAAACATTTAATAGTTAAATGAAATATTTTGGTGTTCTCACATTTAGCCTAACAAGTTGTTCTATTATTAGCGCCACCTACGCTAATTTTCAAGTCGAATCAATACTGGTGACGCAAGAACACGACAGCGCAAGCGCAGTTTTTATTTACTTGTTAAGAAAGGAGCAGATATGTCGTCGATGAGATTGATCTGCATAGGGCTACTGCTCTTGTCAGTTGCTAATGGAGACAACAAAGGTATGAAGTTCTACAAATACTTCAGAAAATGATATTCGATTAATTCCTATTTCTGCACAGATTTATAGAAATTAATAGCAAATGTATTAATTGAAAATTCCATCAAGATGACACATAATGCAATTCTTTAGAGCCACACGTAAATTCTGAAAACTATTTGTGCACCATTTTTTTTATAGTATTTTTGACATTATTTACCATATTAAAAAAGTACTAAGTTTATAAACATATTAAGTACTGTTCTAGTGTTCCATTTGTACTTGAAAATATTAGAGAATAATCATTAATTACAGAAATACAACTTTTG
>JAPDSC010096049.1:0-21027 GCA_026290005.1 Latrodectus geometricus
ATTTTATCAAAGATCAGGTTCTTTTTTTTATCAGTTTTTGTAAGGAATAATAACTTTTATTCACTCGGGCATTGAGTATATATGAGGAATGAAACAAAATAAATTAACACAAAGTCAGAGAGAATATATTCATTGATATTTCTTATGATTTAATTATTTTTGATTAAATATACTATTTAAATGTGAAATAATAAAAATCATACTGCGTTTCAGCCTTCTTTTGCAAATCATTATTTAATTTTATAAAGATGAAGTAAAATATATATATTTATAAAAAATCACATATAAATTTTGCGATATGATACTAGTAGATAACTAACAGATATGATGTAGTAGATAAGTTTGATAAGTTATAAAATTATCTATTACAATGAAATATAAACTGAATTAAAGTGAAAAGTAGTTCAAGTATAGAAATTTTATTATATTTCTTTCTAAATGTACTCGTTTCATGTCATTTGGATATTCATTACATAAATACAAACATTATTTTGAAATTTAATTTTACTTAATGTAAATTCATAATTTTGTAGGTCATTTTCTACGAATATATTTATGATCAAGCGAATATAATTATAATAAATTAAAGTAAGATATATCTTCTATGAATCAACGTAATCACTAATATATAGGTTGGGGAAAAAGAAATCCATTATTTTTAAATGAACTTTATGTAACTTCTTTTGGATTCACTTTGTAAAAAAGTTTAAAACAGCTTTCATGTAGATTTTTAGGTCTTGCGCGTTACGACTGCTGACATGCGGTTAAATTCAATCATTTTTAATATTTTACAGACATTTTTGACGATGCTGTATCCACATGCGAGGTGCATCTCTAACATCAAAAATACCCGAAAGGAATCGATAAAACAAAAATTGTACGTAACTGGTTGTTACAGTCTTATATAGGACGACAAACACCTTTCACAATTTTAGCCACCCGATTATCTTTTTCGCTGTTACATGAGAAAAACGAAAATGTATCGAATTTTCTGTTTGTTGTCTTCCATTTTTAAAACCTTGTACTCGTAACTGAATTAATCAAACAAAAAACCGCAAGAGGATATTTTAGTGTCAAATGCCACCTTTCCAACGAGCATAAATCTGAAATTGTTTGATAGATACCTCACGAGATATCGATCACTACAGACGTCTACCGAAAAAATAATGGATTACTTTTTCCCCAAACTAATATTAATAAATATCTTTTGTCATAATAAAATATTTCTCATAATTTTAAATCTATTTTTAAACTGTATTGTAATGTCCAATCCTATGTATGATTTTTATAATTTCTCTTATTAAAATTATATGCATTACGAAATATGTAATTTTATTATAAAAATAATTGCTACCTACGTTATTTAATAATAAACGGAAATTTATTCACAAACGTAGAAAACAAATTGAGTTATTCATGATGTGCGCCTCATTCATATTTTTGTTTTCGGAAAACAATGGGTTTTTATATTAAAAAGGGTACTTTTGTTATTCTATAATTATATCTTAATGATATTCATTTTCATCTTGTAATTTTTAAGGCAATAAAATGTTTTTGAAATAACCTAATTTCAAAATAATTTAAAAGACTAATTATTTTTATCAAGTTAAAAAACATACAATTATAGAGGAAAAAATATACTTCAGTTTGCTCTTTGGTGAAAATTGGCAATACTTTTCCTCTAAACATGTTTTCATGCAAGTTTTAATAAACAAAATGGCTGAAAACATGATATCCTGAATCACTTGTTAATACAAATTTGAGTAACAATGTAGCGAAAAGTTGGCGAGTAACTGATGGACACTCACAAATATAGGCCTTTTCAACTAACTACTTGTAAAAAAAAATATATAGAGTGATTATTAAAAGTAATTTCACTGTTCTATTTTTCTGTTCTACAATTATCAAATTTTTAATGTATCATTGTGTATTTTAAAAAATTAAATGTTTGCAGACTTCCTGCACGTGATTATAATTCTTTATTCATACTTAATTTAGCAGCTACAATGAAACATACTTATATAATATTTTATTTAAATGTTACTTAATTGTTGAATTAAATTTTTAACATTGTATTAACCTTCATTACATAAAATAATACTTAATCAGTTAAATTGAGTAAAATATTTCTAGTCTTAATTAACAAATTATAAATACTTTTAAAATATCTTAATAACATCTCTTAATAATTTGGAAACATTTTTCTCTTTAAATGTAAGTTCTATTAGAATTAAATATTTAAAGTTTCTAATTAGTTTTATAGTAAATCTTAGTAGCATTTATACAATATGCATGAAACTTAATGTCTTAACAGTTTCTTTTGTAATCTGAAAACTAAAGTAAATATTGTAAGTAATGGTAATAGAAAGAAGATAAAATTTTGAAACCACCAGATTCGGCTTGGAAAACTGCATTTTATGATGCTTGCTAGATGGCATCTGGATTGTGAATAATCATGTACTTCTCCATTCATGTTGCAAGAAAGTGTGTGCAAAAATTTTAGTGTAATAATAAATTTCAATACAAAAATTTAAAAATAAGGGGGAATTTTTCAAAATTATAGATAGGAAGAAATTTTTATTCCTTAGAATTTTTCGGGCTAATTTATTTTGTGTTTAATGGTAAAATTTAAAAATATCTTAACTTTTTATAAATTACACAAACATTAATAAGAAAATTACAAAAATTATGATTATTGTTTTACAAAAGCAAATTTTTCAGAAAATATAATGCTTTAATTAATTTTGAAGAAAGAGTTATTTTCTTTTAGATTAAGAAAACGAATATGTGCTGTAAAGTGAATGGAATTATTTATTTATAAATTCCTTGTGTTACTTTTTAATAAACATTATTTAAATACAAAATAATTGCTGAAAATATTTTAATTTATTTTAAATATTAATGTATTGCATAAGTGCTGTAAAACTTTCAAAAAATTAGTTGTATAGAAAGGAATGAACAATTATGAAGATGGTTCAAAGGAATTTTGGAAATAATAAAATATATCTATAAAAAGTTTAATCAAATAAGAACTTAGTGCGAAGGAATATATCTAACATCAAAAACTAAAAATGTCAAAAGTATTAAATACTTCTGCAAAACAAAGTAGTAAGTTCAAATAAAAATCGAGAAAAAATATGAATACAAAAGATAAAAAAAATTTAACTAGTCAATAAACGATGATGTCTAATGTCTAAGCCAACACTATTAATCTCCCATGTTCTACTCTTAAAAAATCTATGTCAGTGTTTAAAACTTATTTTTTTTAAATATGAAAGAAACATGATTCAATTGATTACATGTTAATGATGGGAAATAAGATAACCGTTGTTAATTACAGAAAAATTTGCTGTATACCAACATACCTTCACATTTTTGGCAAATATTAACTGCTTTTGACATGAAATATGAAAAACAGCAAAACAGTTTTCTTTAAATTAGAAAAAAAATTTTATTAAATAAAAGATCACTTTCAATGGAAAAGTCAAGCGGTCATCAAATAGCTTTATTATTAACGAAAGAAAAGTTATAGAAATGCGTAATAATATTTATTTGTATAAAAACTTAGAAACATTTTAATAAATAAGATTAAGCTTATTTAAAAAATTTCAAGAGTACTTTAATAACAATTTTATAGAAACGAAATTGTTTTTATCATTTCTATGTAACTTTCTTTACAATCTTCCATATAGTTTCTCTAATTCTGATATTTTTGTAATGCTACGTTTCCAACATGACCTTATAAATTTTTCTAATAGATATATTGCTTCACTATTATTATATACCTCAAATCAATAAGTAGAATATTTTATAAGGTAACTTTTATTAAGAATTACCGAATAGATTTTCTTACTTGACTAATAACGCAAATATTTATCTACTACCTTCTATAAATGTGAACAGAAATCTAAATTTATTTGGATATAACATAAAATTTCCTGTATTAAATAATTTATTTTTTGATTTTTATTAAAATTCAAAAAGCGGATACATTTGGAAAGATGTATCATTATAAAGTTAAAGCATGAGCCAAATTTACTTAATTTATGCATAGGATACATGCTGATATAAATACTGTATCATGTTAAGAATATTGTCCTGATTGCAATTTCCAAAGAAAATATTGTTACATCTATAAAATACTATGATATATAAAATATGCGCATATAATCATTTTTTAATTTACGTGAAAATTATTCATGGACATAATTTATGACTTTTGAACTATTTGTTCCAGATAAATAATATATTTAAGGTAAACTATTATACTTAAAAAATGAAAATAATTATATTTATAATATATTCAAAAATACTTTTTCATTTCTATTTGTTTATTATATTTTTAATTGGACGCTGTAGGGGGAAAAAGAAGTTTTATAAATGTAGTATTTATTCTAATATTAAAGTATAATTCCATTTAAAAAACTACATGTCTTTATTTTCAAGAGTATTTAAATGTAATTAAAATTTGTTTTTAATAACTATAAGGAGGCAAATTTGAAATTTAAATTAGATAATTTGGATGTCAGGTATTATACTGTCTGCTATGTCTGAGAATTTAATGATATATTATTTTAATTGCATTGTTTCCTTTATCTATTATGGTTCTCGAGACAAGCTTTAAAACTTTTCAGTGTATAACAATGAAAAATGTTTAGATTCTAATAACAACTTCTTTATTTTATTTTTCTACCTTTCACAAACAAAATTCAATATTTTTGTAGCTTGCTGGTGTGAAGTATTATTTACCTTATATAATAATATGATTACTTAATTATTATTCTTAAAAGATTAGATTATTTATAAGTAGAAAACTCCCTGTTACCTATACAAACTCTTTAATACGAAGTTACTATGGATTGTTTACATATTTTTAACTATATTTGCTATCATATATATTTTTTATGTAATTTACTCTGTTTTGCATAGTACTTTAGAAAAACCTAGGACTTAATTTATTTTCATAGTATTATTTTCTTATTAAAAATGCTAGAAGTAAATATCTATTTATTCAAAAATGTACTTAATTTTAAGAAATCGATAAAATTTTTGTTATTAAACCATCTGTAATTTTTAACCTAAGTAAATTAATCATAAATTAATAATTAAACCAAAGTAAATTAAATATGCTTATAATAATTTATTACAATGCTTGAACCGCTTAAAGCAAATTTTCGTTGCTATGTACTGCAGTAAATTCTTTTGACATATTACCATTTATCTCCCTGAAGTCAGTTAGGAATTGCTTGATTAGATTGCTTTTTAACAAAAGTATTCCTGCTATTCTGATTCCTATTAGATGTTTGAAGTGAAATTAATGAAATTCTCCTCTGAGAGTAAATTTGATACTGAATAATCATTTCACATGGGAAATTAGATATTTGGCCTTAATTTGATGAAATTATTTTGTCTGAAATTTAATTAAATTTTAACGAAACATTTTACAATTTAATTTAAAAAAACTTCAGTTTTAGACTTTTTTAACAACAAAAAATTCAACTCATTTAAAATTAACGCTCTATTATTACCTCATAAATATCAATCTGTTTTACAAATAAAAGAAGTTTAACAAATTAAATTTGAAATTGTTTCAGAACTGAATTTCACTAATAAATTTTAAACTTTTCAGATTTTTTTTTTTTTTTTTCATTTTTATAGTTTTTGAAAAAACAATTCAGAAATTTTAAAAACATGAAAAATATTTTCCTATTTTTATTAAATTAGAAATAAAGTTTTAATATTTTAAATATTTTTATAATTTTATATACTTTGTTTAAATAAAAATATTTTTCTTATTTTCTTTTTGGAGAAATAGGAACCTTATTTTTTGAAGACTTGCACTTAGCTTTTATATTTTGTTTAAAAGATGACAGGAAAATGGGGATAAAAATTACAGTTAAAATATTAGTACAGTATTAAATATAGGAATTAAATACTCTCTGACTTATATACACTTTCCAATTATCTTTATATTCTCATAAATTTCAAGAATTATTATTACAAATTAGAAAATTATTTCTCCGTATACAGAAAAAATTATGGAAAGAAACATAAAATTATTAAATTTTAATTTTTAAAACATAAATACTAAACCAACTAATTTCATTATTAATTATTTCTCTAATTTGTTGCTTTTATAAATATTTATCCATCAATTAATCAATTTTTAAAATATTCACTTACTAAAAAGAGGATTTTTACCGTAAACATTTACTTCAAAATTATTTTCATGTTTGGCAAAATTTAAACTAATCTAAGCGGATTAAAATAAGTCTAAAAAACTTTAAATACATACAATAAACAGGCATTATAAAGTCTTATATTTATCTCTATTCTATGAAAGTGTAAACGATAGATAGAAAATAATGAATGAACAATAATCTGATTATTTCGAAGAATATGAGTATAGCTTTAAAATATAAATTTCTTATAATACGTTTAGTTAATTAGCGTTTGTTAAAAACCAAAAGATATTATTGTTCCATTTTTCATTGAGATAATTTTTACAAGTAAATGTTTAAAAATTATTTTGAAAATTCATTTAATGAACTTAACAAAACAAAACTTGGTATTATTAACCGAGGATTACATTTAATAAGAAACTAACCAGCAATAATTTATCATAACGTAAATAAGATGGATAATAACATGATGAAAACTTCATTTTTTAAATAAATATGTGTTTGAATACTTTATTTATTTTATTTAGTGCTTTAAATTTAGTCTAAGTTTTATAAAATAACTTTAATCTCTAATTTTATATATTAAAAAAAATTTTATTTGATTTTTTGGTCCATAGAAAAAAAAATTGGCTTGTAAAATATAATGGTTAACCTTTTATTTTAAAAAATACTTTTATAATAATTGTTGCATAGTTATGTATCATTACACACAATCGTTAACTTATATTTTATTTCCTTTCAAATCTGTTTATTTAATTTATAAACAATCACTTTGAAAAAATATTTTTTATAATCTTACATTTTGTGGATGGGGGTTGCTGCAATGTTTTAAAGGTTGGAATATCTTTAATGAATATTCTCTTGTTGGTCATAAAATAATTAGCTTCTAAATTGTTTTATTCCTTTTAGTTATAACATCTAATTTGTCTTATCTTACTCCAAAAAGTGAAACTGGTATTTTCATACTGATTGTAAGAGAGATGTGACTTGAATGTCCTTTTTCTTATTGCTCTGATTATATTGATCAAGAAATCTTGTAAATAGATTTTCCATCACTTTTAACTGCGCTTTATTATCAATTTTGATAAGGAAAAGTATAGAAAATGTTGTTATATCTGGTTTCCTAAAAATTTTATTGCTATAGGAAACATATAAAAAGTTCCTGAAAGAAAAAAAATGGTTCTTAAAGCTATACATAAAATAAATATTATAAATTCTAACATAAATATAAGGCTTAATTATCCAATGGAAAGTTTATAAACAAGGAAAAATTTTTTCCAATTATCCACAATCTTCGAAAATATGTAGATAAGTATAGAATAAAGACCCAGTTTGCAAAGAGATTGAAATTTTAAGATTTTAAAATCCCAGATGGCAGTCTTACGAGTTTCAATGAAGCCCTTCTTGCTATTACGATAAAAATTTCCTAACATATCATACGTATGATGACGGGAATTTTCATAAAACTGAGTTCACAAAATCTGATTGACTTTTATTTCATTATAGGTTTAAGTCCTCTAGTTCATAGACTAACAGCTTTTATTAAAATTCTGAAAAAGAAAAAATCAACTGGCCTTGAACTTTTTCCTTTGAAATTTTCAAGAAATTTCATGTGGTGAATTGAATATTTTTTTACAGATTTGTCAATTTGTGTTTATTATTACTTAACCTCATTAAATGCATAATAAAAGATGAGTAACATTGTTTTTTGCATAAGTAAAAGAGAGCTTCCATAGTCTTATATCCAAAAACTTTGGATAGAAGAACTCATTTTTGTCATAATATTATATGTATCAAACAACAATTATACTTTGGTAAAATGTTTTGAAATAATCTTGATTAATGTAATAAACTGGTATTAGACAGAAAATGTTTTTTTAGGGATTTTAATTTTGGACTTAATCTTCATAAGTTTGAAAGCACCTTGTTTTATTTTTGTGTGGAAAAAATATTATTTACAGCAGTCCTCTTTTTATATTAAAGAAGATTTTGATAATGTTTGATGATCGTCTATTTATGACATTCTAAAAGATTCTGATCTATCATGTGAAAACCATAACCTCCTTAAGGATATTGTACGGAAGTACCCCTGAGCTTCAATTTGAATCCTAAGTCAAGGTTTTTTTACTGGAAAACAGCTGCACTCAAGACTCAGTGACCAGCCTTACTCTTTAAACGTTATAATAAATAATCTTTTAAGCAATCTCGACTATTATTTAAAATGGTATTTGTAGACTACATGTCTTTTTTATCAAAAAATAAACTTTGAGTTATATTATTTTGGGAGCGCAAGAAAAAAATTCATAAACTCTTTTTCAATCTTTCAAAAATAAAGCTATGATTGCTCTCAGAAATATTGATGAAATAAATATTCATCCTTTGATACTTGATTATATTGCATTGGATTTTGAGAAAGTGTTACGAATCTTTTTATCTTTTTTGACCAAGCGGAAAAAATATTGAAATCTTTTACACCACATGTAAAAAAAAAATTGCTTTAAACGAATCACAAAAAGTATTTTTGAAATGACCTATGATGTTTATAAGTTCATGTACAATCAGTTTATTCTACCTTTCAATTCATATAGCTGTCAGGCTTGAATACATATTTTTGCTAAAATGCTTAACATGAGAAATCTGAGAAAAATTTGACAGAAAATTCTTGGTATTATTAATGGTTAGAGAACCTTAAACTGTGAGACTAATTTTGTCCCTGTTGGAAGTTCCACTTATTAGTTTTAAAATTGAGAGTGATGACATTTTCGATAAATTGACCACTCATGTTTGAGATTTCATTAATGAAATTATTCTTGATCTGCTGATCCAGCTACTTGAAAGACCATACTTCAATAAAGACTTTAATAATAAAAATATTATTAAATAAGATTTAGTATAATTTTTATTACAGATGATAGTGATATGAACGATATACTTGGCTTAGCATATGTTCTTTTGGAAGGCCCTTCTTATGTTTATTATTTTTAATATCTTATGAGGAATAAATGCAGTATTCCTCATTCATAACTTCTCTGTATTTATCTTAGCTGTGAATGAATGAAGAATAATGGATCATCTTTATCAAGGTACCTTATTTATTCTGATTACCTTCCTTCTCTTCACTTTAGAACAATAATACAAATAGAAACAAATTAGTAATTTAAAACCTACTAACCCTCAGTTCGCTTAGAAATAGGTAATGTAACATCCATTTTGTTCATACTCGTGCTCTTCACGTATTCCTTGGAAATCGAAGAGCTGATTTTTCAGTTAAAGATGCATTAAATTTAAAACAGATGTCAATATTAACATTCAATGGAGCTATTGTCAATTCTTTCAATAAGCAAAGTTTTAGCTAAGATTAGATTAAATGAAGAATATATTTCATCTTGTAATATTTCCAAAAGTCAGTGATATAGTGTTTTTTCCTTATTTTAACCGAAGTATTAATACCCATCTTTATTAATTTTAAAATTTAAGTCCTTCTGAGCTTTAAGATCTCTGTTATTAATTTTAAAATTTCCTATTTTTTATCTGGTCACGGAAAATTTGCAGATTACATGCTTCCTTTTAATCTAAGGTCTAACACTTTATATTAATATTCAAAAAAGTGCTTCAAAGATGTAAAACATTTGATTTTCTAGAGTGTATTCAGACTGGTGTTCTCTTGTTTTGTTATTTATTTTATGTGTGAAATATAATTAATGTTTTTTAATATTTAAATATTACAGTAAAATTGTGATATGTAAACAACTTAATACAAACAACGTAACTCAAGGAAAATTAAAACTTTTTTTTTTTTAAATTGTTTAATAACACTTAATCATATTACTTCCACACTGTATTGAATAAAAATCAATATCAATAACAATTAAAAAAAAAAAAAAAAAAAAAAAAAAAAAAAAAAAAAAAAAAAAAAAGTATATATATATATATATATATATATATATTACTAATTATATGATTTTTATCTATTTGTATGCATTCCCCCAGGTGGTCCAAAGTCAGCAGAAACATGTCTTTTAGAAGCAAAATTTCCAGAGTAACGTAAGTCACAATCGTTGAACTAAACTGAGATACCCATAAAGATCTCCAATAGCATCTACTTACTAAGATCTCATTTCCCTCCAAGCAACCATTCGCCAACCTTAATGGATTGCATGAACTCTGGACTATTTCTCCTTGACAGTTTTAGACTCATCAGGATGTTTTAAACTTAATTATCAACATAAAGTAAAAAGTAGCAAAGTTATAAAGTTTACTCTTTGCACATTTTGTAAAACTCCAACACTTTACCGTTACTCTCAACAGGAATCGTTTCAATTATATATAGTTTTATTAAGATTTAACATTGATCGCTTATTTGAAAAATTTTCAAAATATATTAAACTTTATAAAAATATTTCTCTTTTGAAAAGAAATTTGTATTAGTATATTATCAAACGAATTTCATAGAAATACTGAAACATTAAATAATAAAATTTATACTTTATAAACTAAAAATTATGGCTTTATAAATAATATTATAATAATTGTTTTTATCAATTCCTTTTTTGAAAACAAGTTCTGGAATAAGTATGCAAATTAATATGTATCTAGACTGTAAATTTTGTTCAAATTAGATGTAGTTTATATTACCATAGCTAATACTGCTATTTGATGTCATTTATTTATGCTATTAAATTTTTTAAGATCAAAAAGAATCATGTATTATTTTAAAACATTAATTTAAAATACGATGGTATTGGTATTGGAATAAAAATGAATTAATTAAATTTAGAATATAACTAGTGTAAATATGGAGTTGTCAATAAAAGCTACATATTTGCAAGGCAGGATTTATGTTAATTAATTTTCTTTTGTAATACTTAAAGAAGTGATAGAACTTTTCGAAACCACATATTAGTTTCAATATAATTATAAATGAATCATTAAGAATTTACAAGCTACAGAAAAGTTCATTAATCGCTTTTTGTGGGTTGAGAGAAAACCGAAATCCCCCCATAATTCCAAAAAGTTAGAGTATTACAAAATTTTGTATATGAGGGTATTAACAAGATTTTAATTTTAAATTGAATTAAAACGATTTATTTGTTGGGGAGAATCAAAGCTTAGCTTCATAATATAGAGTCTAAATAACTTATCTTTTTATATATAATGAATCCTCTTTTTGTATTGTAAATAAAAGATTTAATTAAATAACAGTATGTGCATTAATTAAGAAATGTTTACAGTTCTAACAAAACATTTTAATCCCTGTATTTCTGTTTCTTTAGCAAGCATATTAAGGTACATCCAATTTTAATTAAGTAATCGCATAAATTCTTAGTTTGGTAATTCAACTTGAAATAATCCAATTGAATTTAAAAGTTGTGATTTTTAAATTCTTTAATAGTTTTACTAAAAAGATTCCGTTTAGTAAATAAACTTTCAAAATACAATTCTTTGGCACTATTAAATTTTCTATATGTGAAATGAAACCATAAAAATATAAAATAATTTACTGGAAATTCATTTTTTATACATAAAAAATTACAATTAATTTTTTTTAAATTTTATTTTACAAAATATGTATCTTTTATATTTCTTCCCCTTTAAATTGTTGAAAGTAAGTATATTCTAATCAAAAATTATTTTCTCTGCGAAAGAATAAGTGAAACCCAGATCCACTGTCAAAAAAAAATTATTAATTAGCATATTCAAAACCTTATATATTGTAGCAAATGCATTATACTACTGATGAAATACAACGGTCTGTATTGATACAAAGAGTAGTATAACTGGCATCGAAATGGTAAAACACTATCAACACCGCTAACATTATATACTACTGGCCATTAAAATTGCTTCACCAGGAAGTAATGCACGTAACAAAATGATATTTATTGGACAAATATATTATACTAGAAATAACAAGTGATTAAATTTTCAAAAAACTTGGATGGATATATCCTGAGAAATCAGTATCCAGAACAAACACCTCTCGCAGTAATAACAGCAATTATACGCCTGGGCATTGAGTCAAACAGATATTGGATTGCATGTACAGGTACATATGCCCATGCAGCTTCAAAACGATGCCACAGTTCATCAACCGTAGTGACTGATGTTTGGTGACGAGCCAGTCGCTCTGCAACCATACACCAGACGTTTTCTATTGGTGAAAGATCTGAAGAACGTGCTGGCCAGGGCATCAGCCGATCATGTTCCGTATCAAGGAAGATCCGTACAATACCGGCAACATGCGGTCGGGCATTATCCTGCTGAAACATAGGGTATCGCAGGGCTCGATTAAAGGGTAGAGCCACTGGTCGAAGCACACCAGAAATGTAACGTGCACTGCTCAAAGCACCGACAATGCGAACAAGAGGTGAACGAGACGTGTATTCAATGAAACTCCATACCATCACGCCAGTTGATGGGCTAGTATGACTATGAAGAAGGCACGCTGCCAGTGTGCGTTCACCACGATGCCGCCAAAAACGGATGCAACCATCATGATGCTGTACACAGAATCTGGATTCATCTGAAAAGATGACGTCTCGCCATTCATGCGCCCAAGTTCATCATTGATCACACCATTGAAGGCGCTCTTGTCTATGACGCAGCGTCAAGGGAAGCCGCAGCCATGGTCTCCGAGCTGAGAGTCCATGCTGCTGAAAACGTCGTCGAACTGTTCGTGTAGACACTTGTCTTCCAAACAACCCCGTTTCTTGACTCACGGCTCGTGACGTGGATGCACGATCCATTACGGCCATGCGGATAATTTGCCTGTCTTCTCGGCTGCTAGTGATAAGTGGCCGATGAGATCCTGCATGGCGTTCCATATTATCTTCACTCATTCAAGTGATAGTAATTGGTAATGAGAGAAGTAAATGATTCTTAGAAAAACAACTTCGCATATCAAGTACTGAACTGCATAAACAAGTGCAGAAATAATGTAGGGTGGAATATTTATAATGAATAATATATATATCAATAATAACTGCATTAAATGATATCAAGATATAAGTATAAATTTGCCTAGATTTTTTATATTAATTTTCTTTGACCTCTAGGAAAATTTAGACGTCAAAGATAGATGGATCCTTATTAGTTGACAAAATAAGTGGATTTAAAAATAGGGATATCATTCAAATTTAACATTTTCTTTATTATAATTCTTTTAACCATTGCTAGTTAAATGAACTGAGTTAAAGCAGGAGTTTTTTAATCAATATGAAATTTATTTTAAAGTTTATTAAAATAACATATCAGAAGTTGTATTCCTTTTTCCAATGCATTCAAAAGTGTAATTCAAAAATAAAAGCACTTTATTTTCAAATCAAAACTATTTTTGTAGTTGAAAATTTATACAGTCTTTGGTGATTATTTATTTACTACTAAAAGATGTCATTTATTTAGTTTTATAAATGATTCACGCTGCAGTATCAATGATGTATAAGTTATGTTAAATGTGCATTTAGTATACTCAAAAGGCGGCATTGAAAAGAAAGCAATATGAAAATTTGGAAATGTTAAATATTGACTAGTATTTTTGACACAACAAATTTTTAAGGTAGATACATTTAAAATGTATACATAACGGTTTTGCTTAGTTTTACTATATTAAAGTAATCGCATTGGCAATCCTTAAGGATTAAGCATGTTATCTTGGCATAATAGAAAGAATGTTGCTCACAACAATATGCTTTTGATATATATTTAATGCTATCAAGGCATGCTATTCATTGAAAAATAAGCAATGTATCTGCCTTCATTAAAAATGTTATTACTAACTTTTCAATAGAATCAATATAACCATGTAGGTGTTAATATCTGTCATTGAATCTATCATCTATTAATGAACACTGAGACACTGGAATATAGTAACACGGGAAATAATAATTGAGGATACTATCTACTGAAATGAAAGGTTAACTTTATTCATGTTTCAAGCTTTTTGGCACATTCACCATACTTTAAAAGTATTGATAAAGCCAATGGTTTCATGACATCCAAGTGAATTTAACTGACTAGGTTTGACTCGAACATTGCCTATATCTTATAAATAGTTCAGCTTTTTAAAGATACTTAATTATTTGATTTGTGTCGTAAAATTTTAATTACTTCTTTGATATTTCTTTTGTTTGTTGAATTAGTTAAGAAAGTATATTTCAAAATTTAAGGGAGTGGAGAAAAATATTCATTTAAAAGATATGTTATAAATAATTAAGAAATTATTGAACCTACAAAGGGGACATAATTACGGGTAACACCGGAAAACTAACTAAATAACTAAAAATTACAAATAAAAAAGAGCAATAAGACTATTTTGTTCAAATAAATAAAACAAATACACAATTATAAAAGATTTATATGATTTAAAATTATCAAAGATACATTTATATTATGTAATCTAATGCATAATACGCTATTATTATTTCTATTTTCCAATTAAAGGTGAATTTTGAAAGATTTTAGCTAAAATACTTCAATAATTCTGTAAATTTTCTTATTTAAATACACTATTTTTTATTTTACAGGCATACAATTCAAATTTTGCATAGTTTTATCTAATTTTGAACCACATTTACATATTTTTACAAATATATAATTTCACCATGCAAATATGTTTTTAATTCACTTATTATATTTTATCACAGTTACAATTTAAGCAAAATATCTATGGAAATCACCCAGAGATCATGTTTAATAATTTGAAAACTGAAATTGCATATAAAAAATCACTCTTAAACTTATGCCAGCTTATCTCTCTTTTTTGTTTATTACGTACAGCTTGCAAGAGTTAATTTTTTAGGAAAACATTTACTGTAAATATGGAAACATAATTCCAACATTTTTCGTTATCAAAATTCCATTTATTTAATTATTGCATAAAAATATTTTTGACAAATAGATTTAAATTATTTTGGAAAACAAAAATGGAACGAATAGGTTAAAAACATATAATAAGATGAATACTTCGAAAAGACACTTTCACCTTTTAAACTATTTTACTCATATTTGCAAGACAAAGATTGTTCTAAATTGAAATAGTTAGCTTTTAATTTAAATTAAATACGAATTTAATTAGAAATTAATCCTCAATTTTCAGATTTTCTTTTCCAATGATGAGGAAAGAACTTCCTGTATTTATATCATTGAAGCGTGAAAATGATATTTCCTAGAGAAACATTTTGTTTTACAAGAAACTTCTGTATCTTTTGGGGCATAAAACAAAATACTTTCCAAATATAAGCTATACTTATTTTGTGCGTTTTCAGTATTTTCTATAATAAAGTACCGTGAAAAGCTGATTTGATTCAGACTGTTCATTTACTGAAATACGTGTAATTGAAATATCTGATTTATTTAGCCTTTTCTTTCTTAAATTATTTGTTCTTAAATTAAAAAGCGCAATAAGTATTATTTCTCACTGTAACGAAAATTTATATTCTATTTAGCAAGTTTTCATTAGTGTAAAATTATTTATCTTTCCTGTAATGAAAGAAACTACCAAAATGAAGCAAAGCTAATTAAGAAAACATATAAGGGCTAAATTGCAGAAATGTAATGAATACAAGCGAATGACAGGCAATGCAATTTCATAAACAAAGATTATTTATTAATACTCTTTATGCCATTCTGAGACACTCGGAGAGATAAACATGAAGAAAATAAAGTGAGGATCATTTCGTGATCAAAATGATTTTATTAAATAATATTTAAATTTTTGCCTTTGGTAATTATTGTCTTTTTCTAGTATCCAAAATCAACATGAAAATTGGATATGAAGTAAACGAAAGCATTGGCAACCACCAAGCTCAGATGCCTTTCTTTTTCTTAAGATAAAATTTTTTATGCCTAAATAATTATAGCTCTAACATACTTTTTAATCATTCTCTTACGCATAATAATTAACATACAAACAATTATATCTTTACAATCAGTTTTGTTCATGAAATGATAAATGTAGATTAGAAATAAATTTTTATTCCTGACTTCTTCAATTTGATATGTAAATTAACATTATCTGCTCTGAAATTTCTCAACACTCTTAATATCTCACAATTATCAAATAAGACATTCATAATTCTTTGTCTCTAATTATTGCTAAATCTCAATATCTTAACATCATTTAAATGTTTGTAATAAATATAATCGTATTTTTACTTTATGTGAAAAAACACATTTCTACTTTAATTTCTAAAAAATTAGTTTAAATCAAAAAGTTGATATAAATTACAGTATGTAGTTCAAATATGCTTAAATTCTGGTACATTGGAAATATTAAAAGGATATGTATATTAAGTATTGTTATATAAAGTAATGACCCAGTTTTTAATTTGAAATAAAAATGAGTTCTTATGAGTTTCAAAAAAGTTAGTATAAACTGTTAGTGGTTAAGAATGTCACATAAAAAGTAATGAACGTCATGTGTTCATCTCATCTCTCATTCTAATAGATCAATTAGATACATAATAGAGTAAACAGATCTAAAAAATACACGCTTATTCTATTTCCAGTGATGAGTTTCGGTATGCTTTAGGAGAAATATTTACTCAGTAACCCTTCTTTACATATTGAAAATGCTAAACATATCCAAGATGTCTGTTTCTCAAAGGAAAGACTGTATTTAAAGACAAAATGATCTGTATGTGCTATTAGTCAACACTCTATAGCATACAAATATGATATCTTATGTTTTTCCATCCGTGACATTTAAGAATTTTTTTCACAAGCAGATAATGCTCAGCTTTACATTTCTCATCCTCATGCATATCAATCGCTCTCTTAATTCTAATTCAATTGAAAGTGTGTAATAAGTTTGCAATAAATAATGCCGATCTCTAACCATCTATGTAAACTATATATAAATTCTTATAGGTTATTCTTTTCCGAAAAATTTATTTTTCAATTCATACAGCTACGGCACATTAACATCATATAAAAAATAATATATCACTGATTGGCACAGAATATTTGTATTAACTTACGAAACATAGTTTATTTTATATAAACATAATTTATTTGATATAATATTTTTGAATGATCGTAACGGAACATTTTACTATTCTATAGATAGAATAAATAAACATATTTACGAGAATATTTCAAAAAAAGCTTAGTAGTAAATTCTATCATCCCAATTTTCTTAAATACTTTTCTGGGTGTCCGCGGTGGCCTGGTTGGTTAGGGCGTCGTTCTCGTTACCAAAAGGTAGTGAGTTCGAATACCGGCTTAGCCGAAGATCCGTCGTGTTCACTAATGGCAACTGGGCACGTAAAATATGTCGGGTTGCAATGTCCTCCCAGTTCCCATTCCAAATTAATACCTCTGGGAGTGGTTGGAGCCAGGATATGGATCTTCTCTGATTTCAATATCTAATTTGGAAGATTCAGATGGTGATGCTATCTATGAGCCAAAAGTCGTACTTCCACCTTCGTATGAGGGTGTTCTGTTCAAACATGGAAGACGATCTCTCTCTGACTTCAATGGCCTAGTCTCTGACGAGTGGGCTTGGGGTTGCCAAGTGCATTAGGAACAACAAAATGAGACAAAGAGACTAAACTATGTTAAAAAGATTTTGAGAAGAAATAACAATGTTCTAAATTATTACAAGCCTTCAGATGACAGATTAAATACTCTACGTCAAACAGTACATTTAATTGCCAAGATTTCCCACAGGAATTTAACCCTATGATGAGCCAAGAGAAGTTGAAGTGTAATCTGGTGCTTATTTGAAGCGGATGTGTTGTTTCGATATTAATTTTCTTATTCTTATTTGAACTTTCTATACGGTTGGAATTAAAAATACACTACTTTTATTACAATGATTGCAGATATTCTATTGACAATCGGCTTTGATTGTATACATATAGCTCAGCAAATTTTATAAAGAACATTGGATTATATTCGGATGCTTTCAGTATTAGTTAGCTTATCAAAAATAAGGGGATAATTATGATGTGAGACAATTTAACAATCCTTTGTGATCGATAAATTGAAAGGTTGTTCTGAACACTGTGGTATTTTTTTATCCGTTCTCAAGCTACTATTTTGTCACACAAATTCAAGATATAATGGAAATGTATAAATCCATTATTATAGAATGAATTTAATTGAATATAAAAAGTCATTAGAAACAACAAACTTTTCTGGATCAAACCATGGAGTTTCCGTTTTATGATGAAATATTGGACTTAGCTGCATAAGATTTATTTGTTTGATCATTGTTTCTATTTTTGCTTAATCTTCTATTTCATTTTTGAAAGGAATCTTTTCCCAATAAATACATTGCATAAAATAATTTATAATATTTTTATCACTGTAAAAATGACCTAATCCACCAAAAGTATGTAGTAAGTATGGATGCTATCTATGAAAATTATAAATACTAACAAAATTAATATTTAAGAGTTAGCATTTTTTTTCTTTATCATTTACAGCCCAGTGAAAGTAATAAAATTAAAATTGCATTGAAAAATATGCGTCAGATTATTAGGTGAGAATCATGAAAAATTTCAACATTTTCCTCGATTTCTAATTCATCAGCTATCGTTTAATTTCGAAAATAAAATTTCGAATTAAAATCCGTGTCTTAAATCTAAATTGTAAAAACATAAAATATTTATATTTTGTTCAATAAAAAATATGCTTCTAAATTAGTAATATATATTTATTTTTTCATAAATCCCAAAAATACTGATTTCCAAATAAGTTAAAAAATTAAGCCAATTAAATAACATTTTATAAGATATTTCATTTAAAAATTTATGAAATATTCAAAATAAGAAATCTTGTAAAGCATGAATTCATTCATGATAACTTTCTTAAAATTTAATGTGTGATAAATTTAACAGATGAGAAAAAAATTTCGTTTTCGTTGTAAATGTCAAATATACTTAACTGAAAATGTTACTTTTTTTTATAGCGTAACTCAAAAGAGTGCAATTTTACTTCAAATTAATGAGTAAAAAAATTTAAGTAGTTTAACTTTAATTAAGTGTATTTTAATAAGGATGTCATGAAATATTTAGAAATGAAAATATATAAAATTAAATTCAAGTGAAATTATTATTTCATTTTTAGAAAATGCAATGATAAATTAGTTTAAAAAATAAAATTCTTAAATTATAGTATAATTAGAGTAAATACATAAAAATGTAATATTTTGTTAATAATTGAATTAACTTAACTGGTAAGCAAAAGTAGAACTTAAATTAAGTAAATGTCTAACTATTGCATGTGTGAATTGATAACCATGTATAATAGAACCATCTTAGTGAAGTTAGTGTTATAAAAATAGACATTAACACTTAAAAGTTGAAAACTTATTAATTCACAATTTTTGCACATGAATTTTTCGTATATTTAAATAAAAATTATTCAAACTTTGCATTCATTAATCTTCCAAAATTTACTTTTGCCAACAGTAAGAGTTAAAATGATACTAAATTAGGAACTTTTATAGTCTTAAAAATATTTATTAAATGCAATGTTTATGTTATTTTTATTATGTTTATGTGATTCCAGTAAATTATATTAAATTAAAAGTTAATTATATTATCAGAAATTTTGATCAAGAATTTTACCAAATTTATATTAAATTCTATATAATTTATTAACAATTTTATTAGACTATACAATTTATTAAGGTCGAGACTTTCTTTGATTCACAAGAATATGTTGAAGTATATGAAATATATAGGGTTTTGATGATGGAAATTTGTGCAGTTTAATCATAATCATGTTTTGTGTAAAGTAAGTAAATAAAATTTTTCGTTATGATTTTAAATAAAATGTTTTATTTATAAAATACTCAGGAAATTTTTAACATTTTGCGAGTCACATGTGAAACTTTTTATTGTTTCATAGTAAAACGGATAATTTTATTTCTTAAATTATTTACTTTCATGTATTCTTCCTTTCTTCATTTAATGTGCATTTCCCCATTTCTTGCGTACTTTCTTTTATGAGAGATTTTAATCCATTCCTTCAAAGTAAATCCAAATTTGTTAATAAGACATATCGTGCACAATACCTTAGAAAGTTTTTTTTCTTCTTAAGTAGTATTTATCAACTTATTTGTTTAAGTTAAACAGATAATAATATTTCGTAATGAATTTTATTCCTATGCGTATATAAAAAGGATTTTGATGTTTTCAATGAAAAACAATGATGAAATGTTTAGTTCTATGTCCATTAAAGTACCTTATACCTAAATACCCTAAATTTCAAATAAGTGTTTTTAAGAGAATCAATAGTTATTCTGTAAATACAACTTCTGAAAACTATTTAGTTAAGAATTTATATTAGTATTTACCCTGAACACACTATTTCTTTGGGAACACTGAATTTTTAGCACTGATAATAGTTATGGTAATTTGAACGAAAGTATTTCAAAATGAGATTGATAAAAAAAAAAAGACTAGACTAAAAAAAAAGCATGTAACTTAATTATGTATATTTATCTTGTAATAGGATTTAAGAAGTTTATTATAGTTGAAAAGCTTTGATGAAATGATAATAGCAAAATATTTTTTTTTTTTGCTTTCCTAAACAGTTGTGCAACCCTTTTATATATTTTTTTACCTAACAAAAGGTTTGACAGAAAGTGCTCATTAGTTTGTAATTTGATTTTTATATTTTATAAAATATAGCTGTATTTAATAATAAAAAATTAACTATATAATAGAATTAACAGTATTTTTTAATTACTTAAAATTTCATGCTGTGGTAAAAAATAAATCTAAAAATTAATTTGACAATCATTAATCTTAATACACTTTAATTTGTAATACATTTTTGAAGAGACACGTAATTTTCAAATATTAAATCATAGATTTTTGAAACATTTTAGTTT
>JAPDSC010096051.1:0-12634 GCA_026290005.1 Latrodectus geometricus
GCATGGATGTACTTTCTCCCTCTCTCTATCCTGTCTATGTCCTTTTTTTGTATGAATGAAGTATGAATGGTTGCCTACCCTATAAACAGGTACCTATGGAAAGTGTGTTCAAAAGATCAAGTCAGTCTTCTGCATTTATGGTTCCTCTCCATAAACGAAGCTGCAAACTACCCTATGTAAGATACCTTCTGAACAAGGGGGGCTTTCCTGCACCAGGGGGATAAACAACATATTGGACTCACTTTTTTATTTCACAGATTGGAAAGGTCACAAGATTAAAACCGTTAACATTTTATTTATTGCATCAGAAATACTATGCAAATTTATTTACTACAATAAATAGTTTCATAAAAATTCACATCTTGTAAGGAGATTATAGTTAAATATGAATTATTAATTTATAAAAGTGTTTGTTGAATATTTTTACAAGTGTTTTTCTGTCACTATTCTTAACTATTTGAAAATATAGTGGATGATTTTTATAATTCATGATTTTATAAATATGTTTTGACGAGAAAATTAATGTAAACTAAAATACTTAGGAGAGAAGTAGAATAATACAAAAATTGAACAAAAATAGTTATGGAAGAATATTTAAGTCCTTACGAAAACATACTTATAAAGAAACATCAAATATTTATATATAAAATGTTTATTTAAAAATAGAAAAAAAGAAAGCTAAATTTCTTTAGTCAATATACGCCATTCTCACAATTTTGCATTACCTATCTTTATTTTTATACTATGCCATTTTAGATATCTTTTTATATACTATTATGAATAAAAAATGTATTTTTAAAAGCAGATTATTGATTTCTAACACATATATAAAATATTTTCTAGTATGTAAGTAATGACTAAAAACAATCATCATTCTTTGGAATAGTTATTATGCTATAACTAAATGAACTAGTAAATAAAGTACACCAAATAGATAAAAAAATTTGATATTTCAATAACATAATTAAATATAGTTATATTTTATAAAGTCTATTTTTGGATGCAGAAATTTTCTTTATTAAATTATAAAACTATATTTTAAAGGTAAAAATTTAACTATTTATTTATGTGTCGTTAACAGTTTATAAAAACATGCGGCTTGATTTATACGAAAATACCTTTAGTTACTGGAAAGATCCGAAATTTCTAAAGAAAATATTGGTACTTACACAAAAAGAAAACTTTTCATAAAGTTTTCTTTTTGTGTGTCATATTCAGGCATTCTGTATGTATAATATAAAACAATATACAAATGTACTGTTTCAAGTTAATTTAAAATAATCAATACATTTCTATGAAAGTATTCTAAATAGAAGTCATGAACATTTCAAACAAAGTATTTAAATGAGGAGACTTTAAAAATTGCCTTAAGTTTTTATTCTCAGTAATATGCTAATAAATACATGTAAATAGTTTACACAATTTTCATAGTATCATCATCTACTACATGCATATTAAACTATATATATATATATATATATATATATATATATATATGTATAGATAATTGTTATAATTATTATTATTTATTACAATTTTGCGAAATAGAAAAGGTAAACGTTGTTTATAAAACCATCTTAAAACTATGAAGATTTAATTTTTAAAATACCTGTGCTTTGGCCAAACGTTGTTAAGGGAATAATTATTTCTCCGAAAAATTGAGTAACTTAATATTCTGCATTTATAAGTCAAATATTTAAATGTTTAAATAGTATAGTCTTTTAGGAAGAGAAATATCTAAATGTATGAGCATAAGAAATAGAGAGTCCTTATAATATCTTTCAACATATTTCGCAAGTCTTCATATATGTAACTGTGTCTGTTTCACTTTATAATATAAAACAATAAGTAAATATACTGTTACAAGTTAATTTCAAACAATCAATATTTGTAAGTAGACAGTTTAAAACAAACAATATTCGTAAAAGTAATCGTACAAATCAATCTAATTACTAATTGCTGAAATTAAAAATTCTATTATTACTATAGCGTAATGATATATCAATGACACTTAATCGAAAATCAGTTTAATACCAAAATCACATGTAGACAGTTAATTTAATACCAAATCAAATGTAGACACGAAGGCTATTGTGGATACAGGTTATTGTGGCTATTGCGGATGCATATAGAGAGTATGAAGGCATGTATGAAGAATATGTTCAAAATTCTTATAGTAAAATAAAATCTTGTTTTACTCTCCTTATAATTGGTAATTTAAATTTTCGTTCTGATGTGCATTCTTCTTACGTTCATTCTCCTATTAGCATTAACTACAAATTTTGTAGGTAAGTGGTACTTAAATATTTTCACACTCAGAAATTATTTGTTATTATTTGTCTTATGACGGGTTCTCAATATAACCATACAAAAAGCTCTTCAATTATTCAAGAAATTACCAAATACTCATAACACTTTTTGTAGTTTTACTTTCATGAAAGATATACGGAAACTCTGCAATATGTATTGAATGTGTGGCCGAAATGTGCTTTTGATAATCAAAATTTGATAATCTGAATATTTTAACTAACAAAACTAGTAAGTAATGTTCCGATATTCTCTGATTTGCTTACTTGAGTTAGAAAAGAAAATACTTGATATTGAATAAAAATAAATATTTTATAATTTTTTTATACAAAATAGTATACTTGTAAATGATAAATACCATAGGATTTATCTAACATTAGAATATATTTGTTTGCCTACTCAACGGTTTATTTTTACATGTTAATACGACAAGGATCTATAGTTTGAAATGGTATTTGAATAGGCATTTAGCCTTGAAGTAAGTTTCGAATCTTGAACTATTCAACATTAAGTCATAACTGCTTAGATTATATGATTAGATAATGAGAACCAAAAGTTTTTTAAATATATAACAAATAAAATAAATGTGATAAAAATGTCGCAACAATTAAATAACAGTTTTCTTGGATGTTATGCATTTTGAACTAATGTATTTTATTACTATTTTTAATAAAATGGAATAGCAATTTAATAAATAAAAATTATACATTATTCACTAACTTAAAGTAGTTAAAATTAATAGATATAAGCTGATAGAAAGCTAAATAAACGTTCACTTTTTCCCATTAAAAACTAAAATAAAATAATTATAATAAAATTAATAAATAAAAAAATAATCAATTGAAGAAATTTTAATAAAAATGTTATTAATATAATTCATGAAGTATACATTTTATTAAATTCTATAAAGAGAAATATAATCAACAGGAAAAGGATTAGACTTTTGTTGTATGATATAAGTGATTTTAGTTCAATTGTTTTACATATATCATAATTAAATCCTATGTAATCTATTTTACTCCTAAAATTTAATAATAAATTTCAAAAATGGGAAGTTTTCAGATTTATATTGTAATAATTTTATACAAATAAAAAATATGAATAAAATTTAATTTAATACAAATGAGTTAAAATTAAAGTTGACGTGACTATGAGAATATTTTATTAAATCATTGAGTATTTATAATTATGAATGCAACATAAAACTATAATACGTATCTTAAACGCCAATTTATCCTAGTTTTAAATTGACTTGAGATGATAGTATGACCCGTAGTTGATATGGAAAGAGTCGAAACACATTGGATACAGAACACTGATAACTTAAACGCAATTCTTTAATGGTGCGTAATCATTAGATCTTGTCTCTGATTTCCATTCTTTGATGTTAATATGTTTTCAAATCATCTGTAAGTTCCTTACTGAAATTATTATATATATAATTAAAAAGACATTATTCTAGGTATTTTTATAATATTCTATAACAAAAATTATAAACCAATAAACTGTTACCAGTTTTATACCAGTGGATTATCCATTAGAAATGTTAACTAATATTTAAAAAGATTCAATGACTTTGTAACTTTAATCATTTGTCTACATCACTTACATTTTTAGATGTGAATTGCATACTTAAATTTATTTTAGAGGCTCACTTTTTTCTTTTTGCCAAAAACAATTTGGCACCATTATTGATATATATTACACGTGTGTTAATAATACATTTGAATACATAAATTCAACTCAGATCGTAGTAAAAGAAAAAAGTTATACTATAATCTTTAAAATCAAATTAATTACCATTCTTAAGAGGTTTTTAAAATTCAGACTAAAAATAAATGTTCGCAGTTAATATGCCTAAAAACTGTTTTGAAATTTTATACTTTTGTTTCTAGATCTCATTTGTTTTTAGAGCAAATTGATCTTTAATTTTGAATACTAATTATAACTTAAATTAATTATTTTTTCAAACAGGGAATCTCAGTTTAAAATAACAGTGGAGAAAAAATTATTTGCTCATCAAGATTTCAGTACGTTTTTTATAAAACATTTCATTTTATTTTACATGTTTTGGCTGTTTATTTTTATTAAGAGAAATATTTTACATCTTAAAAGTCAACAAAAGAATATTTTTTTTCGAAATTTATTGCCATGAAAATTTTAAAGTAGTATGATATATGAAAAAATTCTTCTTCGGCTGCATAAAACATTGAACGTTATTATTTTATATATTGGTTATGTAAACAAGAATGAATCCCCCCATTCATAAATTTTTTATCAAATTATATTTTAGTTTATTTTATTTTATGCAGTGTAATTGCTTAGTAATTTTTCACGACTTAAATTACTTTATTAAGAGCTATTCTTATAAAATATAAAAAACAAATAAACAATCAATGCAAATTAATAAATAAAACATTCGACTAGGTATAATTTTAATAATGCAAAATTATGCTATTTTGCCTAAAATGGATATGGATATAAAATGGATAAAAAATAGAACACAAACGGTTTAAAAGTGTATTAATTTTGCAAAATTTTCTTATTAATCAGTGCTAATAAAAATAAGTTATACTCTATTCTTTCTAAGCACTTAATAAAATTGATTCATTAAAGATGCATTTAAGCAACTTTCATTTACATTTTAAAAAATTATAACAATTAATTTTGAATTTTGAAGAAAGGTTAGCATAAAAATTAGGCATTCTAAATAACGCTTTGTAGACTTAATTCATAGTTAAATACGTTAAAAAAATTTTAATACTTCTTGTATTGAAAAAATTAATATTAAATTTGAATCAAAATATACGAATAATAATGCAATAAATAGTTAATAAGCAAAAATATGTAAATTTAAAGTTTGAATATTATTCTATCTTTTTTATAGAAATATTTATATTTATCAAAAGATAATTACGACTTGTATTCGTATTATCTGAGAATATTGTGAATCAACATATGAAATAAAAATATGTGTTTGATAACTTTAAACATGTAATAATAACTATATATAAAATAATATCAATCTTTGGAAAAAAAATATTAATAAAAAAATTATTCCTTTATTTTAATATGATCACTTTCTTTCATGCATTTCATATATATAATTGTGATTGAAAACTTTAAACTTCTTATTCTATTATTCAAGTTTTAAAATCAAATCACACAAACTAATTAAATTTAAAATAATATTCAACTAGAAACAGATAATCTAGAGCACAGAATACGTTTTTGTGTCATCCTTTATGTAAAATTTAAATACAACTTAAATGCATTCTAAAAGTTTTTGTAACATTTATGCGGAAAAATATACTTATGAATAATTTCAAATTCCAGAAAATTAATTGGATTAGAAAATATTTCAGAAAAAACTTTTTTTGGAAATCAAAACTAATTTTCCTTTTCTTTCAAATATTTTATATTTTTCTTATTTATGAATAAATTCAGAAATATTTATTTAGAGTAATACTACATCAAGAGCAAACAACTTCCCTGAGTTGCAGTTTTCTCAAGATAAACAGATTATATTTTTCTTTTGATAAATACAGTTGAATTTAAAAAATTAAATTAAAAATGTATATCACAGTATATCACAGTTGTATATCAATTTTAAGAAATCAAACTGATATAAGTTTATAGAATATTAAAAAATATTTGCAATATGATAACGGTAACAAATAAAAACATCATTTCAAGAAAAATAAAAAATATTGCTGTAATATACATTGTGATTAAACATTTTTAGAGTTTATTTCAGATTCTGATCTTATTATCGAAATTTAAAGCAACTTTTTTTTCTTAGTTTAATAAAAAACGCAAGTGACAACGTACCTCATAAATAAAAAAAAATATTTATAGTTTTCATTTTAAAAACAGTCATGATACTGAATTTCCAAGGAAAGTATACATGATCATAAAGAATACAAATGATAAAGAAAACATTTATAATATCCAACACAAAATCTCAAATATTTTATAAGGTATACAAAGAAACATTTTTTAACAAGTTTACGTAGTTTCTAAATTTTTCAAGCAATTTATTTAGTTTTCCACATGAAAACAATTCGTTAAACGTATTAAAATCATATTAAGCATTTTTTACATTAAGCGTTTTTTAACATCGTAAATAATATATGTTTTCAAAAGATATGTTGTACTACATTTCATTTTTAAGACAAAAAATTCTTCACGAAACTTTTCCAGAAATAATTAAGGTACTTGACACAAAAGATATACATTTGATCAAAATTTGTTGGACCGTATAAAAGACAGAAAAAATTGTATCATATATGTAACATCCTTAAAATGTTTAACTTGTTTCTTTAAAACAATTGATTAAACTTGTTTTTTAATAACAATAATTGCTCTGAAACAAATGACAAAAATGGAATTTTACATTTGTTCAAGCAATGTATAATTAAATAAATGTCTTATTCTAAAATTAAATCCCTCAAAACTAATTTGAAAAATATATTCCTTGAAAATACATTTCTTTGAACATTATGAAATCTCATAAGTCTTACACAGGACTATATATAAACAATAAATTTTTTGCATTTTATTAAAAGGACTTGATTTTGCTGACTCATTGTAATATTTTATTAGGTTTTTAAAAATCATTGAATGTTTCTTTTATGGTTTAATTATGATTTGGAGTCCAACAAGATATATCTATTTTTTTTTTTTTTGTAAAATTCAGTATTTCTATTTAAAGGAGTTTATTAAAAACAGACTGGAATTTTTAAAGCATTTGAATGTTTGCAATTATTCTGTAATGGAAATGTATGAATAATGACTAGTATTTTATTATCTGTGCAGGAATCTATAACAATAATTCTGTTGATAAGTTCGTTAACAAGACAAAAGAAGCCATTGTAATATTATTACATTCATGATTTGCTGATTTCTATTTTTATACTTTTTAACATGAATTTCTATCACTTATAAAATTAAAGAACACTTTGTCTAAAATATAAATGGATTTAATATTTATACACATACATTTCAATATTTAAATATTTATATTATAAGAAATAAAAATCAGCCGACAAACAATTTCCAACTTGAATTTGTCCAACTTTTCTCAAATTTGGAACAAGCTTTTATACTCAACCTGTTCAGTGCTTTCAACTTTTGAAAGTCTTTTATCTGCAAGAAATATTACTATGCTATAAAATAAAATAAGAAAAGCATTGAGGAAAAAGTGCGAATTTAATCGTTTCTGAAGAAAGGGAAAAAAGAATGTGAAAGCTTTCAGTTTTTCGAGTTTTTTTCTTTACTTTTTATCCTTTCATTATGGTCACTAGGATTTTGTACTTTAGATATTTAAATTCCTAAATGCATAATATATTGTTAAATGTAACGTATAAAACTAATTGTTCGATATGACATATTTTAAAAGATAATTTGTTGAAAGGCGAAATATTCAATTCAATTTAAAGCAGAATTTTAATACAATTGTTTCTTTCCCATAATATTTGCAAAAAAAATTTTTATAACGTCAAACTACACTTAAATGCTGCACACAGATAGAAAACAATCTCCATTAGATATGACTAATTTCCATCTGTACAAAATAAATGATTTCATCTGGTTAAATTATATTCAATCTTTTGATTACAATCATTTAAAGATTTTTGTATATGAATAGTGTTAGTTTAAATTATCATATAATTGGTGTCAATTACATTGTAATAATTTTCATATACATTTGTTTTGCTTTAAGCGGTAGAATACTGAATTATTTTGCAAATACAGAGCAGATCTTGAAGTATGAATGTTTTTCAATCAAAGCTGTTTTTTGCTATTGTTTTGGATTACTAGAAGAAAAATTATTGCATTGAAAATGTTTCTAATTCAAAACTACGCTAAAAAGCATGCACATTATTTTATGAACATTTGTAGAATTTTTTAGGATTTTTAAATAAATAGATATGAAGTGTTTTGATTTTTGGCATAGAATAATAGTTTGCGGTAAACTTTTTTATTCCAACTATTTTTTGCTAGGCACTTTGTATTTTAACTATTTATTCATTTATTGTGCAGCAAATCAATGGAAAAAAATATATTTTGTGCATATTCAATATTAAAAAAGTCAATTTGATTCTTATTATTGTATATCTTTTGGGTTACAATTGATAACTATATTTGAAACTATGGTTATATAGATTTCTCAGTAAATACAATAACTATGCAGAAAATTATTTATTGGATACTGTTTGTTTGTCATATCCACTTCCGTAGTAAGAGTGAAGAGTACCAAAAATACACAAAATGTTTTGCAAACACTTAATTTCTTAAAGTAAATCTAAGTTGCAAAGTAAATTGCTCTCACAATTAAAAAATAACACTTCAAGAAGGAATAATTAAATCACTATAAATTTGGTACACTGGTATTTAACGCAAAATTCGGTTAATGTTTAAAGGAATGAAAGAGTAAGGAAATTATTTATATAAAATCAGAGAGAAAACAAATTAAACTGTTATTTTAAAGTTTTGTTTTCTTGTCCTGTTTTTGCACAATGAGAACTTGTTTAACAGTTACAGTATCATTAAGACTCCTTTCGAGGATGTTTATGTAATTCATATAATTTCAAGATATCTGCCTCATTGGATTAAGAAATCAAGTAGAAGATATCAATATACTGTCAACAAACAAGGCTCTCTTACTATGCAATATCAAGAGTTTTGTTGAAGTATGTACGTAAAGGCACAGCATGAAATTTATTAACTCTCGATTATCTAAATCGACCATCAAAACAGATGATCACTCAATTTACCAACAAGCCCAAATAACCTCTAATGCGGCTATACACACCCTCTAATCTCACCTGCTCGCATTGTATGGAAACATGGTTTCATCTGGAAAACTTTCTAAATGTTTATCTGAAGGAGATTTGTTCTCATGATACCTGTTACAAATATTTTGATAAATTCAAACTTTTTGATACTATAGCGTTCACTTGCAGTGCATTTGGGAATGATGAAACTTGATTGTCGACAAGTAAATTTATTGTGCATTGAATCTTAATTCTGCTTGAAATATTGGGCATTATGGTGGTTTATTAATCAATAGTCAAATAGGGATCATTTTGCAAAATACATAAGTAACATATTGCATGTGTGACGAACCATCGTATATGGCAGCCGTTCATTACAAGTTGTTATACAGGGAATTTTAATTGTACAATGAAATGATATGTTCAAGAAATCTTTAAATTATGCATCGAAACTTATGATAAGGCATCCAGATAAAATATTTCAGTAACATAATGTTAAACCACATACGGCAAGAATTTCTGGAGATTATCTTAGAGAAACTTGATTATCTTAGAGAACTTATATCCAGTGACAGACAAGGAGAATTTCAGCATCTCACAAACATTTATAAATTACAATTCCATTTGTAATTAAGATGAGCAATTTTCCTCTTTTCAGTGAACAAAATTTGGCCTCAATACAATAAAATGTGGCTTCTTGTATTAACAATAAAGGTGGTTTAACAGAGTGCTATTATGCTCATGTTACTATGCTTTTCTTCACAATAAAATTCTTTCTGTTCATATATTCAATCATTTATGCAAATTATCCAATAAAATACATCAACTTCACTACATTTCGTTTTGAGTTTTTATTTATTTATTTATTTGATATTGAGTATATAGAAAAGTGTTCCATCATAATTTATTTAACATTTTATTAAAGAATTTTACATTTAAACAAAATATGCTTCTACATTTTACTAACATTTTATTAAAACACTATTATTGCAAAATATTTTAATTTAACCACAATTTAAATTAAACAGTTAAATTTGTGAAAGAATACATTTTTCAAATATATGCATGAGCTTTATTTTCAACCATTTTCATTCTCTGCGCTTTAATATATTATAACTCAGAAACATTCCCTTACTTCCTGTGAGAAAACATTTTCGGTAATGTCAAAAAATATAAATCCATAGAATTTGTGTCTCATTACTGCTATTAATAATACTTTTATAAAATGAAGATATTTTATGGTTATTCATTAAAAACATCATAAAAGAAAATATTTTCCCTAAAAAATTTCCCTAAAAACTTCTTAATGACATTTTTGAATATTTAAGAGTTTGGAAGTCAGATATGGTAATAATTAGAGAGTTTTGAATATTTTAGTTTTTCTTAACCTGAAATATTTATAACGAGAAAATGTTGACAGTTATAACTAACTTTCGTTTCATGTATAAAAACTGGAGTAGTTAGTGATAGATATAAAGGATATTTATATCGGGTTAAAAAAAATATGATTTAAATTATTCTTATCCCAATAAACTGCTTTCGTATGCTAAATTGGAAAATAAATAATTCCTTAATTTAATGTAAAATGGTTTGAAATTTTTTCATGCTTAAACTATTAAATAATTTCTCAAGATTCATTTTAAAATATTTAAGCTTATATTTATTTTAATGAAACTACGAAATTTTATATAAAGTTACGAATTTTATCTCAAAATATGTTGGTTAGTTTTTAAATTAACAAACACTATTTTCAGAATTTTTAACTTCTAGAGAGTCTTAGATTCTAATAAAAAAATGTGCATCTTGCTTTTAAAGAAATTTTTGAATTTTTAAAATTATCAAAATAAACTATTTTTAATGATATTTACTAGATTTGTTCAAAATGCTTTTTTACATTAAGATATGAGATATCTCTTATGGTTTTTCCAAAAAAATGTTGAATGAGGTATGAAAAAAATTGAAAATTAATTTCAGTTTTAAATCATAGCGTATGAAAGTTGTATATATCTCATCTATGTTCCAACGCATTTCCAATCGAGAAAGAACAATGATTGTTGAAAACACGTTTGCTGCATTCAGCAAAAACAATAATTTTTCAAAAACAGAAAAAATATGATTTTTCTTACAAAAATTATACTGGGTGATTGTAGAAAGAAAGAGATAGAAAACTGATGCTTTACATATTTTTTCTCTATCCCAAGTGGTTACAAAAGATAATTATTTTAATTCAAGAGAAATAGACAGAAGTTTCCTTATTTTTGAAAATATCACTCTTTTTAATGGTGTGTATCAAACCAATTATGGTGAAATCAAAGTTAATTAGGAATACATTAATCATAAACGCAGCCAAGAAAATTTCGAAATGCATAGTAATTCGAAATGCATAATGAAACACTTAAGATATACAGAAATCAACATCTTGCAAGTTTCAAATTATTAGGTGTACACTTCCTCTTTTCATAACTAGATAAAATCTCGTGGGTAAACATTTATCGTTATTTATGTAAATTATCAATTTACTCATATAATAATATATGCATATTTATAAATTAAAAGACTCAATTTTCTCTTACAGGCCCTGTTGAGTAGAAAAAATACCAAAATCATGTAAAAATATCTTTCATTTATATTTATTAAAAACTGTTTAAATATAAGCTCTTATATAGAATCAAAAATAGTAAGCGCATGAATTATAGTTTCTATAAGAATAATAGCGAAAATTTTAATACTGACATTGGGTGTTTCCATGAATAACATTTATTTTTATAATACTATTATTTAAACAAATAAAGAAAAATAAAGTTGTATTTCATTTTTACAAAACTTTTATATGAGAATATTCACAATTTTTCGAATTAGTAGCTGGTCTCTAACATGGTTCATAAACACAATAATCCCATTAAAGAACTAAAATTTTGTAAAATCACGATATCGAACACATTTTCATGTAACTATCATTTGTATTTGTTTTTGATCATTTGATTGTTATTTATAACTGAAAAACTAGAATCAAGAATTTGACATTTTAATTTGGAGAGGTTTAAATCCCAGTTTTTTTATGAAATTCTTCCCTCTTAATCTGGTTTAAGTTTTAGTAGCTAACTATCCCAGTATAATCATTAATTTCAAGTGAAAATATTATAAGGACTTTTTACGAGTGAATTAACATCGCCTTATGAAATTAACAATCTAGGCGCAAGGGGATTATCAGTCCTTGCTTGGAATGATATTTTGGAGAAAACAATATCCAGGCCATTGATATGCAGACAGAAAAAAGAAATATTTGTTATTAACGAAAGTTATTCACCTGACGACTTCAATAAGTATGAATCTCAATAAAGAAACCCACTGGCGGCCAAAATTTTATTTCAGGACATTTTGAATGTTGATTCAGATTCAATTTGTTTTTTAGAAGACTGGAATTTTATGTTGTTGACAACATAATGAATGAGAATGAAAACATAACTTTAAAATATCAAGCAAGAAGAAAATGTAATTTTTCATTCATATACAATGAGACAGATGACTAGTCTGATTTATTTTCAGAT
>JAPDSC010096056.1:0-24967 GCA_026290005.1 Latrodectus geometricus
TTACATAGACAGTTTTGATTGCTATTAAATATAAATCATGGGATTATAATTTTGATTGTTGTGCATGGTGAAATGTTATACTTTTTGAGAAAGATGTGTATTTATTAAAAAAAAAAACATTGAATCATCTACAATTTTGAAAACATTTTCAACTTTTGATACTTAAAATTGTTGTATTGTCATATGCACATTTTTAGCTTTAAGTATATTTTGGCAAGTCTAATTAATTGCTCTTGGTATATGTAAAGATAGAATATGCAAATTGATTTTTAATATTTATTTATTTTGCCATAACAGGTATGAAATTCCAAATAATTTGATTTTTATAATGACATTTTTTAAGAATTATGTATGCAATAAGTAAAATATATGTCTTAGTAGTTTATTTTATTGCATATTATTGGTGAATTAAGCTAATGTTTATGTGTAGTACAATAAAGTGAGATTAATTCAAATGACACAAAACAATCTCTTTATTAGGTTTTTAATGAATAAAATCTTAAAAATTGATTAAGTCATGCAGTAATTATGTAATCAATAATGCAGTTATAATTCAAGTCTTATCACCAACTAGATAATATTTGAAGTTTATTTTTAACTTTTATAACAGATTGTAGTCTTTTATCCATGACACCTAAACTTTGATTCTACTATTAATCATATCATGAAATACACCCTTAAGGTCTTTAAATGAACATTTTTATTACTGATTGATTAATGTTATAAATTTTCTACTTTATGTCAAGCAATTGAGTAGCTCCTTCAACTATAAAAGTGTGTTGTGGAGAAACTATTCATGTAACCAATTTTACTGTATGTTTAGAATCATCTTAAAATTTGATCAATGTCTCAAAGCCTAGTATTGGAGCATTTAATTTTAAGTTAAAACACTATTTGCCCATAAACACAATAGCTGTCATTGTATCACTTGAAGTACAAATTCCAGTTCATTATTTTACATTGCATATCAAACAAAATTCTTAATGTCCATGCTTAATAACTGATATTAGCATATTTCAAATGTATTGTCCTTCACAATACATCTTTTTATTAAACACACACACACAACAAAATTTTTTTATCATTGATTCAATTATAACAATAAATTCATTCTAAAATTCTTTTGTGTGATTAAATTAATGTTTTCAAAATAATCTCTTCCTTTTTTAAAAAAAATTGAAAGTGTCAACTTTTTTCTCAACTCTTTTTGTTGATAATTTCATTTAATTAAAACATTTTGTACAATTAAATATTTTTGTGGAATATTTGTGACTACAAAGTGGACATACTTAATGTTGTGGAACCTTCTCATTGTTTTCTGTTTGATGATAATTGCTTAAAAGAGAAACAATGATTGTGTGTTGTTAAGAAAGGAAACCTTTCAAACACATTAAGTTATAATCCTGCAAAAAGCAGATATTCTTTCTTATTCAACAGCAGTTGAATTTAAACTTAAGTTATGGTATTTTTACATTTGAAGGAGAGCAATTTTTCTACTACGACATAATTTTTTTTTTCTTCTGTAAATGCTTGTTTCGTGTTCACTTAAATATAACAGTCTTTTTAATGCTAAACTTTGCTTGCAACATTTAAAACAAAAATTTATAATAGAATATTATCAATATTTTCCCAGGTTCTGCTATTTTTATTACTTTTTAAAAATTTAATTATGCAAATCATTTACATTGTCCTAAGTTACATTGAGGAAGTAAAAGTTGTGACTTCAAATGGGTTTAAAAAGTTAAAATTTTTATTTTTTACTGTCAACAAGTATTGCATTAACTTGATGTATAAATGTACAAATTCTTATTAAAAACTGGAGCCTATATTGATTATTATTGTGTTCATAGTATTGGAAATTTATTTAATCTATAAAAGCTGATAATAAATTAATTTCTCAAATAATGCAATAAAATTGCATGATATATTTTTCGATTTTTGATTCCATTTTTCACTGAAATTTGGTATACATTGATCTTAGTTGTTTTCCTGTTATATGCTTGCTGTTTATATCAATATAAACATGCTGTTTTTTAGCCCTATTTTTTACAGATTGAAATTTGTAATTTTCTTAGTAAATAAATTATTTATCTTTATTGATTATGATATCATTTAAAATGTTTTTGCTGTTTATCAGTTTTATTATGATTGTATTTAAAAAAAAGCAATTTTTTAACTTTTCTTTGTTTGTCTTAATTGCATAATAGTAAGCTAGTTAAAAAGTATTTTATTATGTTAGGTCAACACATCAAATAAAAAGAAACAATCTTGGAGCAGGAAATGAATTACTTTTTTTGTACTATATTTCTATTTACTGCCTTTTTCTACATTAGAATAGTAATCATAATAAATTTTTTATGATGCACATTATGCTTAAGATATTTTATTAACATAAAATATTTTTAAAATTAATTTAAGGAAAAAGATTTTTTATTTTAACATTGAAAATTATAATATGAAAAATATTTACTTGTACTGTAATTTTCAATATTTTGTTTTCTCTCTCTTTTTAACTCTTATGTAAAATTATATTTTAAAATTACTATTTGAAGTTTGTGAAGTGTAAATTTTTCTCTCTTCATAATATTTTGTATTACTATGAAAAGTTTTTTTTTTATAAAATAAGGCAAAATAAAAAAAATATGAAATTTTTTTTTTAATAATTGGTTGTTTTAAAAATTATTAGGTGTTTTTGTATAAAAAAATAAATTTATTTTTTAGCAAATGTGAAGGTGTGGTAATGCCACAAGCTGATGATTTTCTTCGAGCAAAGGAGAAAGAATTTTGCCCGAGATGTGAATGTCGTTATGAAAGAAGAAATACTACAACAATTTTTGTATGCATTGTTTGTTCATTATTTTTTTCATATACATTTAATCTTTTATTAAATACAACTAATAGTAAATTTAAGCTTGAATTATACTTTATAATTATATATAAACAAAGAAATTATATAAATATCAATAAGTAAGAAAGTTAATAGAATTATTTAATACTCTTTATTATGAAAATTGATTACATTGTAGAAATTCATAATCTTTTATAATTAAAAAATATTCATCAGTTTTAAAATTGAAAAACAGTGTAATTTAAGTTTTAACTGTAAGAATTTTTTTAAGAAAAAAGAGTACTTATTAAGCAATATTAATATCAGTAATATTGCTTAATAAGTACTCTTTTTATGAAGTTTTTGAAGAAAAAATTAATCCTCACTTTTTTATGGTATTTTCTACTAGCTTTGCATTAAAAAACAATGGTTTTGTGTTTAAAATGTTAAACATAATAAGTATCAAAAAATAATATTTCGCTTAAAAAAATTGTCTCTTTTTTTAAGTCGAAATATTATTCTTTCTGAATTAGAGCTGCTATGAAATTTATTTTCTAGTGCACATTGTTAAAACATTAACTTTTTATTCTTATTTCATTTCATGATTTTATTATTACATATCATTTTCATTCCTTCTATCCAAATATTAGCTAATGTAGCTCTGTGAATATTAGATTTCTTAAATTTGATTGTTATTTTTATATGATTTATTTTTGATATTAAGTCCATGAAACCTTTAACAATTGAAATAATTTAAATAAAAAAATTCTTGATTACTAACCATAGTATTAGTCATGCATAATAGAATTATCACACAAATGCTATTACATAAAATAGCTTAATTACTTGATTTTAAACACTATTTAAAATCTTAAATTTGAAAAATAACATGGAAATATTTTAATTCCTTTAGGTGGTGGTTATCATAATTATCTGGGTTATATCATTATTGACAGTTTATATGTTATTCTTGATGTGTTTGGATCCACTGTTGAATAAACGAAGAACAGCATATCAGAAGCACACAAATGAAGAAGTTACTATGGTACGAATTACCTTTAATTTTTATTGAATTGTTAAATATATTATTTTTTATTATGTTGCAATTTATTCCTTTTCAATTGTGTCAGGTATAAGATTGGTTTGCAAATCCATGGTATTCTGCATTTTATAATTTTTTTGGAAATTGTTTTCTTTATCTGAGGTAAAATATTTGTCAGAACTATTTAATTTTCATAGTTGTTTCTTAGACATTTTAAGTTTTGTTTGTTATATATTAGAAGTATCATTTTGTCAATAATTTAGCTGTTTATTAGAAGTGGATGGTTCTAGTTAAAAATCAAAGTGTCGAGAAGCTACTTAATTTTTTATATTTAAATTCTTTTTGTCAAATCCCAAATTATTTAAATTTTTTGAAAAATTAATAAAATTGTTATGTATTTATTTTTAATTAAAATTTTATGGAGGAAATCAAGTATCTCTAATTTATTTTTACATTTATTTGAAGAAGTTTCTATTTATCTCTTTACTAGGGTTAATATAAAAAAATAGAAAGAAATTATAAATTGCTGTGTCATTCAAAATGAAGAATAAGAATTTTAAATGTATTTTACTAGTGTTTAAAATTATTAAAATTTAATTTTATCAGGCTTTTACTTCCTCTATTTATACAGGGTGCCACTTTTTGGTCTAGTGGACAGATTTCAATTTTATAAAAAAATTTTGTTAAAATTAACATTAAACTATCTATCATAAATTAAACTATCTATCATAACTATCTATCATAAATCTTACTAAACTGTGATTAAATTTCAGGGTTGTTAAGACAAGTTTTAAAGATGGTTCAAAGAGGTTAAAAAGGATCTTAAGAACTTAATTAAGACAAAACAGACTGCTTAAGAGTTGAATAGGGAAACCATATAGACTGTAGCACTGGGGAGTGACCTGCTTTATCTGAAATTTAACTAATCTACAGTATAGGTATATTATCCTCATCAACCTTGGTACTACTATGATTAGATTGGTTTCATCACCCATTTAAATCTGGAAATGTGTATTCTCTTCAATTAATAAGCTTTCAAATACATATTTGCTAGTATTAGTAAAGCTGAAAATGAAAAATTTTACATTATTTCATTGTGAAATTTTAATTAAAAACACTGAAATTTGAAATGGATTGAAAGCAATAACATTGTTTTTGACATTGCCATTTGAAATAAATGACATCAAAATGGATACTTGGAAAAAAATGGCGATTTACATAATGATTGGTGTAGAAAATTGAAAGAGGTTGAATTTTGATTTTTTGTGTTGTGTATAATAAGTTAATTCAATATTTACTCATAGATATTTTATTCAATATTTACTCAACTATCCCATGCTCATTAAATATCAAATATACAGCTTAAAAATGATGAAAAAAATTTCCTTGAGGAAAATCTTTTTTATATAATACATGTTGATTTTAAAAACATGTATCTGTTTCATAAATTGCAAAATTTGAAAGATATTTTTACATATATGTATATATTTTAAGGAATTAGTAAAATTTAAAGACTGTCTCTTTTAAATGTATTATAAAGCAGTATGGTTACAAATTTGAGTATGTTTTTAAATCTACTTATAAAATAATATAGATTTATGAAAAAGAAATATTTGTGAACAGATTTATTTCAAAATCTTACCAAAATATTTATCAGAAATTAATGGCTTAGTCGATGGAAAACTTATTACTTGATAATAAATATTTTATTTTTTACATTAGATCCAAAGTTTCAAAAATGAAAATATAAGCTTATCAGATTTATTGATTCTAGCTAAATTCTTACCTTCTGTGTTCTTTGAAAAATATAAATAAAAAAATAAGCTGTTTACTTGAAAAGACTGAAAATTATGCAGAGCATGGATATTGTTAAATTATACAGTGAAGATAGCCTTACTGACTTAAATTAATGGTCTTATGTCTTTGAAATTATTTAAAATGATTCTCAAAACTATAAAATTTTAACTATTTTAGGGAAAAGTATTAAGAATTCAGAAATTAAATTAAAATTCTACTTGCAGTTTTTCAAAACTGCATGTAGAATTTTTAATTTAAGATTCAAATAATATTATGGATAATGTTTTTGCTAATGATTGGACAATGTTAAGTATGAAAAATTATGAGAGAGAATGCTGGTATAATCAAGTATTTGCAAAGGTAAAATTTGAGAATAACTTGCACAGCACAGTTAATCAAAAATTATTAAATTTCTCCTTTATAAAAACAAAATTTTACAAGAAATGAAATGAAATAATTTTTCAGATCAAGTAGGTTTTCTAATATTGCATTTTTTTCTAGCATTATGATCTAATGTTAAAATAATTTTGTCATGAAAAAATTATATATTTTTTAAAATGCACTAGTTTATAGTACAAATAAATCATATTGTGTATAAAAACTGCATGAAGCAGTAAATCAATATTTTAATTTGAAATTTTTAGTTTTGACAGTTTTATTAAGTGGCACCTTTGTATACATAATCTTGAATTGTTTTAACACTCAAAATTTTTAACAAATACTGTGAAAAAATTTATTTTTAAATTAATGATTTCTTAAATTTAGTTATCTTGTATATAAAAAAATTTCTTTTTCAGCAGCATTATAGCTCTAAATTTTTGAGTGATTAAATAATAAATAATAATTTTTAATCAAATTAAATTTCTAATTATATTGAATATTGATTATTAATATTAAATATTTGTATTTCCAACTGTGTCTTTCTTAATTCTGATCTTAAACAGTGTTTCTTATTCCTTTTTAAATTATGCAGCTGTAAACAATTTCAGTTATTTTTAACTGACTAAAATATTTTTTAGTGTTTTCATTGATTATTGTATTTATAATAATTCAAGTTAATGAAATAAATGTTAAATTATAGATTAATGCTTTAAATATATGAATTTGTAATATTTAAGTATTTTGCATTGAAGTATCTAATCTTAAAATCTAAGCAAAGGTATTTGTTGGGTGATTTAAAATTTTTGAGTTATATTTTACCTGTATTGAATATTGTTTCAAATTATGAAGAGTTTAAATTATATTTGAAATTATGCTATTAACTGTTTTAAATTATGAAATTTGACAGAATAAATTATTACAAATTAAGAAATTTGTTTTTCTGAATCATGTTCTAGGATTTGCAAATTGTTAATTCTCAAAACTTAAAGGATATTACTACATTCTCTAATGCATGTATATATAAGACATTTTTAAAGTGAAAAAGTAAAAAAGCATTAGAGTACTAATTTAAGAGAGAGGAGTAATGTAATTAAGTTTTAAACAGATGTATGAAAGATTGTTTGAAGTAGACATAGTGTAAATGAGTTTTATGGCCACATGATACTAAGCAAATTTTTCACATTTATTTTAGTTTCTTAAATATGTTAAAATAGCACTCTGACCCAGAATTAAATTAAAAAAAAAAAGATAACTGGAAAATTATTTTATATTCCTATTTTTAATTTCTTAGTAATTATTTTCATTATTCTTTCATTCATGATTCCAAATTTATGTATTTACTTGATTTTTATTTTTATTTTATTAAAAAAATTTTTGAATGTTCGTACATTTAAAAAAAATAAAGTTTACAATGTTGATACTTAATTTGTTCTTTTGTGTATAATAATGACTTTTTCTAGAATATACCGATGCCGACTGTTTCTAGACCTCGTGCTAGCACAACAAATGTTTTGAACCGTGTTGGAGAGCAACAAGATAAATGGAAGCGGCAAGTTCAGGAGCAAAGGAGAATTATCTATGACCGTCATACTATGTTAAATTAAAACAATAATTTATTTATAATATGTAAAGTTTATATATATATATTTAAAATCACATTATTCAATCATTTGTACAGTTTTAAAAGTTATCCTGTAAATTTAAAAGAGTATTGCATTTTTTAAAACTGGAGTTGACACATGCTACTCTAAAGTAGCCTTATTCCAAAGTTACATTTATATTGTTAATGTCCTCTGTTAAATAATTCAGAGTAAAATGAGAATGCTTCTTTGCTTGAAAAAAGTTTTGTTATTGAAATTTTTTACCAACTATACCCAAAAAATTCATTTGCTTTCTGAATTTAATACTTTATTTCCTTTTTTTTTCATATAGAGATATATTATAATTAAGAAACCTTTCTGTGTTGGTTTTAATAACAGCACTTAAAATTGCTTGTTGTTAAATATAAATTTTGGTTTAAATTTGAAAATTATGAATGGTTTAGAGATTTTATCTTGGAATTTTAGCTAAAAGCATCTTAAAATTTTATGCATATCGATTTTTTAAGTATGCTTCTGATAATTACTATCTTTAATGTATTTCTACAAATAAATAAATAGTAAAGTTTTTGCAAATGGACATTTGCTAATTGTATTCAATAAATAACTACTATTCATTTGTAATAGATTGTTTGTGGATCATATTTCAAAACTTTTAATACCAAATAATATTATCAAAGAACAATTTTACAAAATTCTTCTAAAAATTATAAAGTGCAACTTTTTATATAGCCTAACAGGTCTATTAGCAAAAGTTGTTTCATTCACTACCAAATAAAATTAATTTAATGTAAGAATAAATTGACCTGCCTTTAAATTATTGATTTTTATTGCTTAATTATTTTCATGTGGAATCATGTTGAGCAAATCAGGAAATTGTCGTAAAACTGGAATAATATGTTTCCTTATTTTTAGATTTATTTTAAAACTGTATCGTTAATTTAAATTTATTTATTGAAGATTATTATAAATTTAATTCATTTGATATTATGCATATTATGTAACAAATTTTGAAGAAGTTCAAAGGAATATTTGTTTTTCAAATAAAATGTTGTTTTTTGATATATTTCTATTTGGTTGATAAAAAAAATTCCAATTTTATAGTTATAAATTGATTGAAATTGACAAATTTTTTTTCCATATGTTATATTTGAAGGAAACTTCTGCTAACTATAATGTATAGGATCTAGATGCCAAAAAATTAATCTTCATTATTTTACTTGAATGTAATAATTCAATTCATTGATCATTTAAAACTTTGAATCATTTTGTAAGTGGCATTCAATTATCTGTAACTATAGAAGTAACCATTGCTTATAGTTCTTGCAAAATAAAAACATTCTTTATAAGCTTTATTCATTTATTTACATATTACAAAAGTCATTTCTTAATTAACAATGAACATCCAACTTTTCAAATTTTTAAAAGAAGCAAGTATAAAATTCAGCAAGTAAATAATATAAGCAAGTATTTATATGGCGATGACTTATGATAATTTATTATGGTTTTTTAAAAATATGTATGTAAGAATGTTTTTAGTTTGTAAAATAAATGAATCTCAATAATTTATTTCAGTAAATAACATTGTGCTTAAGTGAAATTTTTTCGCAGCATTTATTTTTCAGAAGTTACTATCACCAACTGAAATGTGAAAAAAGCATGCTTTTATTCTTACCTTTCATTTAAAAAACAGCGGTTTTAAAACTAGCTCATTATTAATTTTTTAAAATTTGTAATCTAGTCTAGTTATTTTCTATTTTGGTCAGAGTATTTTAAAAAGAGAACTAAGCTAGTCACCTATTAATTGTATGTTGCAATTTGGATGTAAATATTTTTATAATTGATGTTTCAAGTGAAACTCCTGAAAATTGAACTTATCTATTTTTTACAATTGATATTCTGACTTACTATTCATATGTTCATTAATTAGTAAAATTCCTACAAGCATATTATGTGTGATTATTTGTTGCTGATGTTAATATATTAAGTTTGGAAATGGATTTTTATTCATTCTTTTACTTTTTGGTTTGATGTTTGAATGGTTGCTTTTTTATTTGTATGCTTAAGTTTTGCTTCGGGTTACATTTGTTCTATATATTTTTTTTTTTTACATATCTGTGCAAAATAAGGCATTATTCATGCTTGTAAAGAATAATTTAACAACAGAATATAATTTTTTTATTCTAATTTTAGTATGCAAATTTATACGTTTAGAGAAGAATGATAATATAAGGCATATTTACTGCATTGACGTATTTTTCTTTTAATATTTTTGTGGCACAAAATTCAAGAGATCATTTATTTTTAATTTGAAGAGGATTCATTTCTAGTAAATGATAAATCTAACCGGTGCAAATGTAAATAGTTTGACTATTAAACTTTAATAATAATATAATCATATACTATTGATTGATCCATATTCATTTAATCAATTTAATGAAATTAAAAAATTTTGAATTATAATAGTTCTAATCTCAATCTTTTATTATTGGAGGTTATAAAAAGATTTTACTTTCAAAACCAATTTACTCGCTTATATTAAGATATATTTTGCAGGTATAATTTTCTTTATTGTGTTGTTTACAGAGGGTGTTCACATATTTTTGTAACGATTTTGCAAAAACAAATATTAAAACAAGCATAAAAATTTTATTTCTTAATATGTTCAATCTGACAGTTCTTTCTTTGAATTATCATATTATATCTTGATTTTCAAGATAAAATCTTAAGATCTTTTTCTTAAAACATCAATGCTGATATTGTTCTACTCCTCCTTCACAATCCTCAAGTCCATCCAATGTTTTGGGATGCCGCTTATAAAGAATTTGTTTTGAAAATCCAAATGCACAGTGATGCATAGGTAGCACATTAGGAGCCTTCGATTGGATATGTTTAAAGGGAATTGTTTCAATTCCAGTTCCATTTCTTATTTTTTTAAAAAATGAGCAGTAGATTTTGAGGTATGGTTTGGAGCCTTATCCTGATGGATTAAGGGAGGAAAGTTCTTTGTAAATAGGTGTTAAAAGATATTTCTGACAGTAATCCAAATTAATTTTGACGATTTTTTCCTACTTTCTTTATTTTAAGTTTTCCATTATAAAATAATGCAATAATAACCATGAAACCTTTAGAAAATTTTTTGTTTTCTCCAAGTCAACTTGTTAAACCTTTTTCTCTTCTTTTCTGTAGCCTTTTTTCCTCTTTTTCTATTGTAGTCAACTTAGAACAATGACATATCTTTGTAAAAAGTGCTTAATATATACTTATATTATCCTCCATTATTTAAATTATAGAAAAATAAAGCAACTGGCCGTAGCAGCTGACTTAGTTTTTTGCCCCGTAAAGTTGTTTATTATTTTGGGATTAAGCTAATTACACATTGACTCATATTAATTTTTTTTAATTCATTGCATCATAACTTGATACTTGTTTGCTAATGCAAAATTGCTTGGCAACACAACTATCTCAGAAAATGAAGATCTTTTATTTTTGAAATTTTCAGTCAGATAAATATATCCAAGATTCATCAATTGTAACCCCATATATTTTATTTTTTGCCTGCTAAATTATTTTACATACATTAATCAGCACATAGTCTTGTGAAGAAATGCTTTGGCATTAAGAGATGAATATCATGATTTTTTGCTTTGATTAACTTTAAGTAAGATTTTATAATTTTGTTTGCAGTTCCGACATAGGTATTTAAAGATTTTGTGAGAGTTCTTCAGGTAGTTGCTTTTCCCTTTTGTACTTAGGATGTGACTTTAGATTTAATAAGAGAGATGTACATACCAATGTTGAGAATGGATTTTTTGGCTTTTCCTAGTCTAATGTAAACTTTGACGTTTCTTCTATTTCATATTGATTATGTCACTTATTTCATGCGTAGAAGTATTAAAACCATGATTTTCATATCTTTTGTTAATAACTGAATAACAGTATTTCTCTTTGTATAGTGGAAAAATATTACCTTCAGTGCATTGTTAATTTTTCAGCTACATTTTAAAGCAAATATTTTTAATGCTGCAGGCAGTGACCTTTTACAATTTGATGCCAATCACATTTTTATTTAAAAATTAATATTTAATTTCACAGAAAAAATCAAAATCGCGCTACAAAAATGTGTGAACACCTTCTGTATTTGTATATGCTTAAGCTTTAATTGCAAGGAAATCTAAAATAGTTTGCTACATAGTAATCGTGCGTTCTTTAGTATTTTGATTTGATTATATGCTATGTACTGTATTTATTTCAAGAGCTTTGAAGAAAATATGCTGTCTTATGGTATTATGCAGTTTGTTTCTTTAAATTTTTTATGAGCTTCTTATAATTTTCATTAAACTTTGTATATAGCTGTTATATGTTTTTATTTACTTAAATGTCTTCGTATTTAAGTCCTTGTATGGCATTTCTTGGGATTTGGGCATTTCTTTGTAAATAGTATTATTACTTAAAGAGCTATATATATATATGTAACCTAGAAAAAAATGTAAATACCTTTATAATGAAATAAAGTGTCAATAACAATATTTTGTCTTTTATTGTCTTTAGTATTTATTTAGAAACATTTTTTAGTATGGATAATTTTAACTACATAAATCGTTTTTCCTTTTAGTTTTTGCAAATAATTGTTTTATATTTTTTAAACTGTTAGATATTATTGTAATTATATATATATATATATATATATATATATAATTGCTAAACTTGTTAAATGTTGATAAATTAAGTCATGAATTTCGATTATTATAATAGGAATGTTATTTGTTAATTATTTAAAAAACAATTATTTTTATGTGAAATTGGTCTGTAAGTATTATATTAATAGTTATTTTTACTCTTTGATATATCTTTTCATATTTCAAAAATAATTTGGATCATATTATAAGATTCTAAATAGTTTCAAATAACATTTAATTGATTATTAAAATTGGTTCAATATTTTATATAATTAATTTAGAAGCTATGTACTTTTGCATTAATTTTTCAAAGCTTTTAAACTATTCTCAATTTATTTCACTCAAAACAATCGGTTATTAACTAATTTGCAACAATCGATTATTCCAATTTATATAGAAAAACTTAAGTTTTCTTGTCAATGTGCAAGATATTAGTACTTTCACAATCAAATGTATTATTTTTTGATGTTGTACAATTATTAATGAATTTCCTATCTTGTTTTGCTTACATGTGTGGACTTTCCATATTGACTACTGATATTTTTCATGTGCTTTTTAAATTTAAAATGATTGCATTTTCTCCAGTGCTAATTTTTTAAATTAATGAATATCAATCTTGATAAACGCTGCTCGGTTTTAGTATTTTTGTTGGAATTAAAATTTTAAAATTGATTTTTGGTTTCTTTTCCTTTTAAATTACTACGACTTCAAATTATTTATGTTAATTTTTGCAGAAATATGCATTGCTAAATAAATTTTTTATTTATCCTCTGTATTTTCTGATAATTCCAAGCAACATTTAATTTTACGCTACATTTCTATTTCATCATCAAAACAATGGCAATCTGTGTGAAAAGTGCTTAGTATATACTTGTATTATTCTCTATTATTTAAATTATTGAGAGAAAAAAAAGCAACTGCCTTTAGCAGCTGACAGTTTTTTTGGCCATGTAAAATTGCTAAAGAGTGAATTGTAGAGATTAAGCTGATTACACATTGGCTCATATTAATTAATTTTTCTAAATAATGCATCATGACTTGATACTTGTTTGCTATTGCAAAATCGCTTGGTTATATCTCATGTACTATTTCAGAAAACGAAAAAATTTTATTTTAGAAATTCTTCTTATAATTTGATTTATAAGTAAATGGCATTATATATGTAAAATAAAAGAGACAAAATTTGAACAATGTTATTCCTGTATCTCCTGTTAGGTAAAAGCTAAAATGTTAGCAAAGCACTTAGGGCTATGGTCCTTGTGGGTGCAAATCACACTTCAGGCTTGGATATTTGTAGCAGTTTGGAATTCGTTTTAAATTATTTCTGTATAATAATCTCTCGTGTCAAAAAATTACAATTGAGCTACACAGAAATGTATTATATATTAAAAATTAATTTCAAGACCATAATTGCCACAGCATTAACTACTGCAATTTGTCAAGATTCTTCCTTTTATTATTTTATAGAGTTTTATCTTAGTATTGATGGAAGTTTTTATTAAATAATTATTCTCAATGAATTATAGCTATTCGCAAACACGTTCACAATATTATGTATAACATTATTTTTACTCCCTAAAATGTTTGCAAAGATTGAATTTGAATAAATCAGTAATAGAAAAACAGGAAAATTATATTGGGTATTTACTTCTTTCATTCGCGTCAATGAAAATCTGATTAAAATGAATCAAGATTTGTATCATATTGATGAATTGGTATTCGGCGTTAAAAGCAGTTAATGTTACTTAGTATTAATTAAAAAAAAGTGTTCTGCATCTGATATTTTTCAAATTCATTGAAATTCGCAAGTCACTAGAAGTGATTTCATACAGGATGACGATAACATATCGTTAACTATAGTTAAGGTTTTTCCTTACAAATTTCAATTATCTGGCAAAATGTTCAGTATGTATGACATTTTAAATTCAAATGATAAAATATATAAATAAATAGATTTCTTATAAATTTAAAGGATGTGTTTATTCATAAGATTTTCCTCTAGAAACTTGAAATATCAAAATTTAAAGGCTTAAAGATATTTTTCTTTGTCCTCTTTTTTAGAATTAGTCTTCAAATATAATTATACTTGTTATTTTTATTCTATAAGTAAAATAATTAAGCAATTAAAATCTCAACAAATAGAATTACGTCTTAAAAATTTGAGACGTAATTCTAAAATAGAACAGAGTTAAAAATTTCAAGCATTTGAAATATTAATTTCAAATAAATTTAGTCACATTTACGCGTCGTGATGCAATGTGGTTAAGATATCGATAATACAATATTTTAAAATTTTGATGGGCAATCTGTCAATCAATTCAAGTCTCAGCATAAATATGAACTCTGCTAAAAGTTTTTCGTTTGATGGAAGCATGAAAAAATAGTTTACTAAGCTTTTAATAAATTTCATGGTCAATTTTTCAAAAAAAAAAAAAAAAAAAAAAAATTGTAAAGTATTGCTGCGGAAATTGAATTTAACCAAAAAATTGATGATTAGAAGTGATTGTGATTATTTTACTCACATTATGATATAATCAATTAAAGAAATGCGAGTGTCAAAAAAATATTTCGTTAAAGTTTTTACTTAAATAATATGATCAAGTGAGGAGTTTAGTAATTTTCAAAGTGAAAAGTCAGTTTCAGTACTAGCTAATATTCGATAAACGTTGAAGAATTCTAAACTGACAAGAGTTGTAGTGACGATGTCTTGTGATAGAAAAGTAATAACAAATTTATAACTTAAAAATCAATAATCTTCGCATAATGATATTTGAATATCTTTATGTATAGGCTGTGAGTGAACTTTCATTGTCAATAAGCTCAATTAAATTATTCATTTTCTTTTTTGAAATTCTGTGGAAATGTGGGAAAGAATATATCGATCAGACTTTATTGTAATCACGATTTTAGTAATTAAGGAATATTATTCGTTATCAGCAATTATGTTATTCCTAAAATTTTAATATAATATTTTAAATATTTATAAATTTTCATTGAAATATTCTGCAAACATTTCATGAAAACTCATTACTATGAAGAATGTGTTTATCAATAGTTAATCACTGTAAAGTGGGTAATTGTATATGCAGATTAGATTTGAAACTTATTCATATATCTAATTAAATCTAGATTAAGTTTGTGTAGTACATTAATTATGCAACAACAAGCTGAATTAAATTTTCAGACATTTCTGAGTTTAACAATAATTTTATTTTAGATTGCAGTTAAATGTACATGTACAGAGTTTCAATTAATATACATATTATAAAAAGTTTCCGTTATGCCAAATTTCTTAACTAGTGATGATGGTAGAATACATTTTTATATGGTCCCCATGATTTGGGCTTCTTAGACTGATATAAATCTAGTCATAAAATTGAAATACTTGCTCACATTTATAAAATTACTTTTACTGTAAAATATCATGGTCATGTGTTTTATCAAATACCCAATATTTAATCACATGCTAATTTCTATAATTTTTTTAACAATGAAATGTTATTTTAAGCAGTTTATTCAATGTTCATTTTCAAAAATTATGTACACATTTTTAAAATATTTTGTTGAGTTTTGGAAAAACTCAACAAAACAGTACAATCCAATTCTATTAAAAATGCTTTTATATTTTTGTAATTTTATGTGAAAGCTCCAAACTAATTGAATGTGTATAAAAAAGATGATTAAAATCTTTTTTATTATACATTGAGTTAGTTCAAAGAAAAAAATATAAGATAAAAAAATAAAATATAAAATATTATCGCAATTGTGATAAACTGTAAGTTTATTAATTATAACTTAATTATGATTTATATCATATGATAAACTGTAAGTTTATCATAAGTTTATAGATAAACTTACAGTTTATCATATGATAAACTGTAAGTTTATCATATGATATAAATTATAATTAAGTTTTTATTCTGCCAATAAATATTGTCATTAATATTATTAAATTAATTGCTCTTTCAAAAATTCCCTTTTATATTAATTAAAACTGATTACATTAAATGTAGGAACTTTTTTTTTTTTTTAATTCTAATCCTTAATATTTGTTTCGAAATTTTTGCTGTTATAAACTTTATGGATAATCTTTCTTAATCGAGGTAATCGCCAAATTTGGCGATGGTTTTCATTTAATGTGATTTCCCTTTTGTGTTTGATTTGTCTTCATAAATCAATACGTTAAAAATGTATGTTGTGTTTGCGATAATACTCGGCATTGTAACGTTTAGACTCAGAATTAGATTGGACCAATTAAACTTAGAATTATTTGCGCCATCTGTTTAATATTAATAAAGCGATTGCAATTTTGATTGAAACATTCAAAGAATAAATTTCAACTTCAAATTAAAACTCTTTTATTTGAAATTTATTGTTTTTAAAAATGTTATTCATGAATAACATTATGAATATGCTTAAATAGAAATGCTTATATTAATACCACCCCTCTCCAAAGTTTGATAGAATAAGAAATGCTTTCTATTATATACTTTGCTTTCCCCATATTTATTAATGTAGAAAAAGAGGAATTATTTTTAATTTGATATAATTTATACATTTATTTTATGCATAGTCTGTATTAAAACTATTTTTGGTAAAATTCTTTATAAATCAGAAATCTTGGTACAATGAGAATTTTATGCGATAGATGGTAGGAACATCTTATTCTTAAATATTTTCTATTGAAATTATGTTCTTGGCTTTCATTGGCAATTTTCTTGGCTTTTATTGGTAATTTAGAGATACATATAAATGATATTCTATTAAGATTATAATAAAAATAAATTTTCAAACAATTAATATTTCATTACAATTTAATGTTCATGTAGTTTTTATTCTTTATCTTGAGTTAGTGCACAATTTATCATTTCAACTTTTTTTTCATAATTCACCTAACAAAAATAGCAAAATTAGCAAGTGAGAAGAAAAAAAAAATATTTTTTTTTTAGAAAGTAAAATTACAATATATAATTTATAATCATGGTAACTGTACATTTGTTATCAGAATTGATAACCATTGTAAGATAATATTAGTGTTATCAAAGATGTGTGATTTAATTATGGCTATATTAAAAAAATTTGAACTATATTTTTAAAGAATATACAGCCCGTGTATTTTTAAAGTGACACTATTCAAAAACACAAGTTTTTGAGTTATCGACTAATCTAATCATATAAAATTTCACTGGCAGATAGCTAAAGTCTGTCAACAAATAGCAAAAAGCATTGAAACGCTGTTTTATTTTAGATTTTGGGAATTTTCTCAAAATGATTGAGTTACGTCATTTTAGAAATGTATCATTGATATTCTAAGGTCAATTTATTTACAATTCATATTTTTAAATGGCTCTTTAATATCAATGATTTGTCTCTATAATAACGTCTATTAATCACGCAAACATAATTAACAAATGTTTTGATTTTTGTTCCATTTTAATTTGTTTTAAAAATGGCAAAATGCGTCAACTGCTAAATTAAAGAATTTTCGATTCTCGTCTTAAGTGCTTAGAGAAGCGAAAACTTTGCACTGCTATTACACTAGTCTTGATTAAACGATTTGAAAAACCATGATTCTGATGTATCTGTCTAAAAAAGTAACAATTTTCCTAAATTAATCTATTCAAGGAAAGAAGTCGATTAGTTTTTCCTGGTTGATCTGTTTAAGTAAAAAAAAAAAAAAAAAAAATATCCAAATATTTTTGTAATTGATTGTTTTTGTAAATTGATCCATTTAAATAAAGAAACTGATAATTTCTTAGTAGTTGTATCTTGCTAAACAAAAAAATCAGCAATTTTGACAAATCTATCTGTTAAAAAGCACAATTTTAAGTTAATTGTTGAAGTTAAATAATTTATATTAAATTTTTATAATTTATATTAAAAATAATTTATATTTGTTATTTCCTACTAGCTATTAATAACATTTATTGTATGAAAAACGTGGCACAAATAAAGAAATATAATGTTCAAGATTTTATTTAATATTTCTATTGTAAGCAACTTATTTTTTAGTTAAGCTCGAATTAATAGATCATTTATAAATACACATCGAAAACTTTCATAACAATTTAAAAAATTTTTTCCTATTTTAAATGTTGCTTCAACTTCGATCATTTCTATTTATAACATCATGAATTATATTGTAGGTAAATTTAAAAAAAAAAAAAATTGGGAAGAAACCATTATTGCAGTATATATTAGATGCAGTATGTTGAAAATTTGTTGTTCAAATAGAAAGTGGTATGTGAATAGTATATTAGATACATAATATAGAAACTTATTTTTGGAAAGATATGCTTGATACACATAGAAGAGTATATTTCCAAATAATTACTATGAATAAATAAATTACTAACTCTACATTTACTAATAAATTACTAATGTCCTGAAAAAGGGAAAACTTTACAATATTTTTATATTTATATACATAAAGAATGATTACTAGTTAAAAAGGACTCTAATTTTTTAGTCTTTGATACTAAGTTGTTGCATCACAATTCCAATGGCCAATAGATGGTGCTGAAAATTTCAAATCTGTATATTGTAGATAGCTTGTTTTCGAGCTATATGAACGTTGTGCTTCTATCAGTGACCAAATACGATGCTTACAAAGCTATGTAGACAGTTTAGAATACTTTTCTACTTTCACGCTAGGAGTCGCTGATCTTTGCTGGAAAAGAATAAATTTTACATAAAGTACTTTTCTCTTATGCAAAAATGATGGATTAAGTCTCACTTGTATTTAATAACTATTCTCTATATTTGTCTTTTGTGTATGTTCTTTGCTGGTTTTTGTTATTTTCTTCGAGATTTGAATCGATTAAGGAAGAACGGTGCAGTTTTTCTTGATTTATGCTAAAAATCTTGTTCATATTTCATGTGTTTTTGAGTATTATTGGTTCGAATGAACCTATGCTGCTATATGGAAGTAGAAATCTTTGATTTCAGTTTCACATAAATCTTGTTTTTGTTAGTTAATTTCTCAAGTATTCCTAACAGGTTTTAACAAGGGATATTTATATAGAATGAAGAGCATTGACTTGTGTGCTGATAGTGATATATCATAGGAGAAATGATTGCTGCTCATCGAGTAGGACATCAATTCATGCAAAGAGGCAAGTTTCATGAGCTCACAATTTAATTAAAATCTGACTTCCTTCTGCCAAATCGATCCTGAAAAGTAAAAGATAGCTGTTACACGTAAAATAGTTTTATGTAAACTAATGTTACTTGCTTGCACAGGTTTACAATAATAAGATAAGTATTTAGACATTGAAAAGTCATATATAATATATATTTTTTAAATACATGTCTAATAATACAGTATTTCACTTCAAAATAATGGGGGAATTTTAGATTCCAAGATACATTGAAAATCTAGCCATAAAAATTAAATGACATCATAAAGAAATATTAACACCCACAACAAATCAGAAAATGTTTTAAAGTAGGAAACACGTAAAAAAGTTTAAGTTTTTTACAAAAAAAAAGTTAGTTTTCTGAATTTGTACTCTTTATACTTTCATATTTTCCGTCAAATGGTATTTAACCTTTAATTTTTACACATAAAAAAATCAATATCCTTTTTTGCTAAGGATTTTGAAAGTTCTATTAATATTCATAGGGTCTAGATATTATTCCTGCTTACTAGTAGCATTGAAAGGAAAGTGCTAACTCAGGTACTCAAGTTAATTGTGGTTTAAGATTGCGGTGATTAGCCATATTCAGTGTTTTACATCAACAGAAAGAAGCATTCTGACGTTTTTTAATCAATACACTTAGCCTAAAATATTAATTTTTGAAAAATATTTTTTTTAGTAATTAAACAATAGAATCGAGATTCTGATGTACCAATAAGGGTTTTTTGTTTTATTTTATTCCTTTATTTTTTAAAGATCAGAACTGAGGTTAATTGGAATTAAAAAATGCAACGTTTCAATACATTTCTTGTCCTGTTTCGAATACATATTGGAATGATTGTAGGCTAAAAACTGGGTATCGAGATAGATAATGAATATTAATTTATACTACACGAGTTTACTAAGATTCTTGTTTATGGTTATTTTAGGAAATTTTTTTTAAAGTGAAATTAAGTAGTATGAGTTTTTCGAGTATGTATAAAAGCTGATGTTTTGTGAACTTGAATTTATTTCAACTTATGGGGATAAAAGTAGAATTTTAATTTTAGTAATTTCAAGTTTATTTAAAATCTGACCTTCAATTCAGGTAAGCAGCATGATAGAACTTTAAGGATTTCTGAAAATTTCTCAAATATAAAAATGAATAGTTTAAGATTTTTGATATGAGTTGATTGGAGCTTTTAACCGTAACAGAGTGTGGGCCCATATTGTATACCATAACTTGTCAGATACAAAACTATATCTTAAGGCTATTAACGTTATGTGTTTATGTCACTGTATGGATTTTCAAAGGGAATTTTATAGTGAAAATAAGATTAGTTTTTCATGGACTTTTTATTAATTGCCTTGGATGATGAATCCTTCAACAATTTAACGGTCTATTTTTTGGATCAATTTTAAAATTTGGAAGTGTGGAAATAAATTGCTAATAAATTTTATAAGATAAGTTCTGTTCTAAATATAAATTCATAAAGTAAATTATGAATGGCAGGACAAGAGTTTATGAATTTGAAATGTATTTGTGTTTACCAGTTCGTTATCAATTGTGTATCATTCCTTAAATTACGTATATCAATTTCATAGACTATTCTTTTGCAAAGTGTGGATCTAGTTGAAAAATCTATAGTTACAGTTGAAATAGTCTATTGCTTTTTAAAATAAGAAACAGGAAGAAAATTTGTGGTAGGGAGATATTTTCTTTCAGATCAGGGGTAATCCATAAATGAAGTTTTATATGTATTGTTATATACAAATATCACAAATTAAAAACCTCACTAAAGTTATCACTATTTTAAAATATAAATTTTAACAATTGAAATTTCTGAATTTGTTATCTTATGAAATAGAAAAGGAAATTTATTGCAACTGATGAGTTTAAGGCATTTTCCAATATTTAACTGTCAGAATTGCCCTCCTTATTATATCATTGAAAATATATCATTAAAAACTCTTTTATGTGGTATTTAAAAATTATGAATAAATATGTCAAAGGAAGAAATATTGTGACTGAATATTGAAATTTTATACCATATACATTATTAAATTTTAAACCAAAAATTAAAATAATGAATTATATCATTAAACCAAAAATGATGTCAATTAACAGAACCTTCGAAAGCAAAATGTTTGCAGTATTTCCGTTTATTTTACAACAAATATAACTTCATTTTTCAAAGATACAAACTCACAGTTATAATATTTAAATTAAATTATCTCAAGATTTTAGTTTTAAAGTTTATGCTCTGGTCACCTTAGATACTAACGTCTACTATTTTTTCCAATTAATGTAGCCCAAATTACATATTATTGAGTTTAGGAGAATGTTGCAATGAGAATTGCAATTTGTATGTTTTTTTCGTCAATTCCTCACGATTTTTTCCCCTCACATATGACAACAATTTAACAATTCATTCCCAGAATGGAAGACTTATCTAACTTTGAAATCAGCAGCAAGTTACCTAATCGGAGAAGGATTAGACAATTATTAATGGCCTGTTTATAAACCAGGCTTCTTTAGCAACAAACAACTAAAATAATTAAAAAAAAACTTTATCATCATCTTGCGAGTTGACATAACAATTTTTCATAATGTTCAATACCTTTTATGCGTAAGAAAGGAATATGAAAATTGGTGAATTACAATTTCACTTGAAATAAAAACATGTCCTGATATGTAATCCACATTTAATTTGTTTATTTATTATCCTAAGTCAAGTAACCAATGCTATATGCGTTTGATACACGTTGACAAAATTCTATTCTGAAATTCCACATTCTATTTAAGTTAATTAATGAGCTATATTTCCAGAAGAAAAATAAGATAGTTAGTTACTTTGTTAATTATTAACTATTTATTTCTACATTCATGGCAACAGCTTTTCATTACCTGTGCAATTTGAAGGAAACTTGGTCTCTGCTGAGAGGTTGGAGAGTCAACCACTTGGAGATTTGGTGTGGATACCACAAATCCATGATGAGATATGGTGGGCGTGGCAAGAGGACGCGTCGTTGATGCTATGGTTAATACTGTGTTGAGACTTGAACGTCTGCTTGCTGAAGAGGAGAGAGTCAGTCTACGAGGACGTCTTAACTCACCATCCATATCTTCATCCTTGAACATTTAAATTAATGAATTCGATATGATAAAATAAAATAGCATCCTGTTAATAGTTAGTTGCACATAATTTACCAAATTTGTTAAAGATTTCAATCAGGAGTTTTACTATTAAGTTACAATGTATATTGCTATAATATTATACATTAATAACAAATGCACTATGTATTTTTATTAATGAATGTTATAGATAATTAGTTCTGACTTTTTTTCATTAATTTAGTAAACTTATGCTTATATCAACATAAATTGCAAATAACATTCAAAAAATATAAAAGTAATAAATCAAAATTTTAATTAAAAATATAAATAATGTTTTCGCTTTTATTTCATATTTAAATTTCTTTCTAATATATGAGGGATTGAGAAACTATATTTAATTAGAGTAAGATTTAATAATCATATACTATAAAATAATTATTAATGTGCTAAAAATTTATTTTGGACTGAAACATTGTAACTAGTTTGTACTGAGCAAAAAACTACGAGAAAGATAGAACAAACCCAACTAAAGGATTTGATGCGATGTGTAAAATAACTGATCATTCTTCTTGTGAAATAATAACTATAGAAGGAGAAACAAACTCACACCACGTTAGTTTTAATTTAGTACTTACGTAAGTATTCAGTATTCAAAAGATTTACAAACTACATGGCTGACTAAAATTAACTAGTGTGTACACGTGAAAAATGCGTAAAACTTTCTTCTATAAAAATAAATTGTTTAAATATAATTACTAAACATAAAAAAGCAAGTGGTTTCTTCCTAGGTATTGTTTAAAAACGTAATCTCAAAATTAATTCCCTTTATCTGCAGTGAAAAATCAACGGAATTTTTTCCTTTTTTCAATGGAGAAAACTTTTTTTAGGTAAAAGGATTTTTATGAATTATAAAAACCCTTACCTAATCATATCAAATTAATTTTGTATAAATTGTAAATATAATTGTAAATAATATAAAAAATTTTTTTCCATAATATAAATAAATAACTCTTTCAAGATTATTTATTTATATTATGGAAAAAAAAAACTTTTTATTTACTTCAATAAATCAGAATGAATCCAGAATACCAAGACGAACCAGAATAAAATAGATACGTTTTATTTATTTATTTTTGTTCAATGAAGTCAGAATAAAATCATATCAGTTAAAAATACTTCTTTACCAACTTATCTTACTATCCATTATTCTGATTGAAAAATTGAGACTTCTATAAAAATAAATTGTACATAATTTTCAAAGTAAGATTATTCTGGGATATTTTGATTATTTTTGAGGAAGATATTATGAAACATTGTTAAGTTAGATATGAATTTCTTATTTTGAATATAGAAATTGGAATAAAATAGTATTAACAAGACGTGGATTAAAACATATCACATCGCAAACTAAAAGTATCTTAACCAATTGCGCTGGAAAGACGTGCCATGCACGTCGTAATGCTTTTGTTACAGAATCGTCAATGACGTGGTATGTACGTCGTCACTATATACATATATAATGATATTCTATATAACAACGAATTATTCTGGACTGTTCAGGTACATACGTCGATGAATTCTTTGCCAGCGCAAGTGGTTAAAGGTATTAATTGAGGTTTTCTTTCCTCTTTATAATTTGAGAAACTAAAGTTAGCTTTATTATTATCACCATTATTAATTTAAGAGACTAAGTCTTACACTTTTACTAGTTTAATACTGGTATACTAGTTTAATATAATATTAAACAGAAGTATAGTAAAAAATATATTTCTATTTACATTAATCTGGCAAATAGAAGTATATTTTTTATTCTGTGATTTTAGTGGCAGTTTTATACTTTTGCAAAATAATAATTCAGCCATTTTCAACACAAAACATAAAATATTAAACTTTATAACGCTATAATTAGAAATATCCCTTTTAAGAGCACCAAGCACAAATAATATTTGTATACTAAATTTAAAATTACATATATTATAGTTTTGAAGTTTGTGAATATAACTTGATAAACGCATTACTAGTATCTAAGTTGTATTTATCATACCATTCATTCAGTGTATGTGGACTGAAAAATAGTAAAAGAATGAGATCTTATTGTTCCTAATATGAATTAAATAAATCAATTGAAAACAGACCCCTTTTAAGTATTGATTTTCAATTGAGAATTATTTTTATACCTGATTATCAACGATGATCCCGTCTGCGAGAGACTTTCGTCGCCGGAGTTCTCGCATGAGTTCGGAGAATTCTTCCCTCAGCTCATCCAACCTCTGGAGAAGCTTGGCTTCAGGACTGGTGCATTCATCAATAGGAATGTCATAATCTCGGTCGCCTATGGCTGCACTCAGTTGCTGAGTCACTTCATGAATCTCTTCTTGCACGGAATGTAATTTTTGCTGCAGCTGAA
>JAPDSC010096058.1:0-17397 GCA_026290005.1 Latrodectus geometricus
ATATATATATATATATATATATATATATATATATATATATATATATAGAGAGAGAGAGAGAGAGAGAGAGAGAGAGAGAGAGAGAGAGAAAACTAATAGTATGAATTTAAAAAATATCAGATGGTATTCTTTTGATCTTTTATATAAAAATTGGTTTATTATTTGTTATTTCTATTTTACCATTTTCACATACTTATTGATTTTAAAATAACTTATCTTTTTAATTAAACAATTAAATAAAATTAAAATTTAATTTTACCTAGTACTTTTTATGCGTTTTTAAATGAATTTTTATATGTTTTTACAACAACTAATTAATTTACTTTGAAAACGAACAAAAATTGCAAATGATGAATACGTTTTTGCTTTACACAGCATGATTGTTTCACAATGAATTCTTTTCATTAAAATCAAATGACGCTTTAATAAATCTCGACTTCAAGGAAATTGGCTTATAAACATTTAATGAGTTATTGCTTAAGATTTTTTCAGTAGCGAATGAAGCAAAAATATATTTTATACAAAAAATCCAATATTTTTCTAATTTTAAAATTGTATGATTTTACAAAGAAAACTATTTTAACTATTGCTCAAGCAATGACCAAAATTCTAAGTTGTTCTTCATTGAATACGATTAAATTGCATAATTTTCCCCCAAATCTTAGTATTTCAGAAGGGTCTGAGATATTTTAAGAATAATGCAAGTATTATTAACAAATTTCTAACAGTATCATCAGATGTTTTGACAAACTGATTATTTTTTCAACATTAACTTGAAAATGTTTTCTATATTTAACACGTGATTACACTGGCGAAAAAATATTAAGGTATCTTGTTTTTCTGTAAAATAATACACAAAAATATTTTATTTAGATTAAGTTTTGAAACATTGGTAGATGTTTTAAACAAAAAAAACCCAGTTAATTTACTTCAAAGTAATATAAAGTTTTATCTGGGAGATTAAATTTTTAATGAACAAGCAAATGATATTTTAATGAATATTTATTTCACAAAACCAGTTGTTTGTAGCTAATATTTTTATATTATTGTTATGAAATTATAAAAGTTACAGTTATGAGCTTAGAAAAAAAGTTCTTTTAAGAGATTTTAAGCAATTTTAACATGAACTACTTTCTTTAATTATATTTTATTTGGTTGACATCTTAAAATAATATCGAGAAGTAAAATGATTGATTCATTTTAGTCGAAACTTCATAGTTCAAAAATTTATAACATATGCCTAAAGTATATACTATATATACTCTGAAGTCTTTTTTAATAAACGTTTCATAATGTTAAGGACTTTAATGTTGAAAATATTTTTTGCTTTATTGATCCCGTACTTTTTTATTGCTTTTCGAATGCGTATTTCATTATTTTCATTTCTTTCTTTTAATAAAAATATAGATTCAAAAGATACAATTTTGATAGTGTCTTTCATAACAGAAACAATGCTTAATCTTGTTTTGGCTAGTTTTTTTTTTTTTTTTTTTTTTTTAAATGATGTGTTGTGATTAAAAGTAAGTACAATTTAAAACTCGTTAAAAAGTTATTTCTTGTAGGAATGAAAGCTTTTTTAAACATTTTGTAAGCATTTTTTTCAAAATAAGTTATTTTAAAAAAAGAAAATTGTGCTCAATTTTTCACTCCCAACTGTAGTTTTTAGTTTCTTAATTTGTTGTTTCAAAATATAACAGTAAACATTTCATTGAAATTTTAATAAATGCATCACTCATTACGAAGAATTGCTTTTTTTAAAGCACTTTGTCCGTGAATTTGGCTGGTTAATATAAAATACTCGTTAATTTTTATAACAAGAATATATTGTTTCATAACAACAGTATCAGTTAAACTATAGTGTTAATCAATTTTCTTAATAAGAAGAATACGAACTTTTGATTACTTGCACGTTAAAATCAACAAAGTAATTTAGAATTTGTATTACTTTTATAATTATATCACTACTGATTGCAAAAAAAAAAATAAAATGCTTGCTACACGACACAAATTATTGACTACATTCTGAATTATTTTTTATTATTATAAAATGAAAATCTAGACCATGGAAAACTTTAAAATTTTGTCACTTTTTAGTAAATTATAAAATTTTTGATATACGTACAATCTGTGTAAACTATAGATATATCTGTATGTGCTATACAATATTTTTTTTAATCTGTAAATTTTATTTTTCTAACATAATTTTTTTATTGAAACACTTAAAATGATAGACACAAATATTAATATGATAATATACAAACATTAATATGATACAAATATTAATATATTAATATGATAATATTTCGGGTAATTTCCAAAGCATAAATCAAAATGAAATTCAGAAAAAAACATTACTAAAAAGTGACTACTAAACTTAAGAGGGTAAAATGAAAGGTGAAACTAGGAAGCGACTTTTTTTTCTGAAATTTTCTATACAGATAGAGGTTTGCAAAAGGGTGATGCTCTGTCGTTTTTAAATTGCTCCTAGAAAAGGCTATCAGGGCATCTGCTCTCGCAGCAAGAGGAACAATCTACCAGAAGAGTTTATAAACCTTTGCATTTGCTTGTGACTTTGCCTTGATTTATAGGCCTAGAAAGTTTGTCGCAGAGGCTTAAAGCAATTTGAAAGTGGCGCTGTTAAATTAGTCCTAAAAATTAAAGATAAAACAAAAGTCAAGGAGAGTTCATACAATACACCTTTTTCAAAATAATATAAAGTGAAAAATTAAACCTTTGAAACAATACCAGTTGAAATACCTTGGAACTATCATTACCCCTAACAATGATTTGACTGTTGGGATAAAGAACAGGCTCGCCATGTCAAATAAATGCTATCATGGCCTCAAATACCAACTAAAAATTCGGCTTATGAATTTAAAGACAAAATTTAGCATCTATAAAATATTAATTCGACCAAACCCTCTTCATGGTAGTAAATGCTGGGCAAATACTAAATCACATGAAAATAAATTATTAATCTTTAAACATAAAATATTAAGAAACATTTTTCTTGCATTTCTCTAAAATATTAAGTAACATTTTTCTTGCATTTCTCTAAAATATTAAGAAACATTCTTCATGAGAATAATGGATGTGGGATACTTGTTTAATTTTAAAATAAAACTTTTTCCAATTCATTAAATTTTTTTTCACTTATGTTCTGAATTAGAGCATTCTTTAGCTTATACTCTGCCGTCCTGTTTTATGAGTTTCAAATATGATCATAGATTTACTATAAAAAATTTACTTAAAGAGTAAGTTCTTCAAAACATAATCTAAAATAGGTTTCTGCTCTCTTTACATTGTAATATAATTTATAAATGCTTTCTAAGTTATTGATTGCAAATTTATTGGTGGTGGATAATTTTTGTTGTGGTAATTCATCTCAGCCTTGTTTTCCAATAACTTAATTTTGGCTTAGGTCAATTCATGTGTTGTTAAGTTCAAATGGAATACTTATGAAATTTAAAGTAATGAAATTTAACTTTCAAGTAATTAAACCCATATTAATTATTCTTCAGAAGCACATTTTTTTGCTTATGAACTCAAATGTCTTCTCTTCAGCAATCTGTATTTCTACAATATTTACATTTATAGAAACGTATGTTTATTATATTTAATTGTCAGTACAATTCGCTATCACTCTGTTAAGCCCTTTTTGCCCAAAGAAAGGAGCTTATGGCATTTTTAATAGTAGGGCATCATCTAGCTATCCAATTAGAGTGATAATAATAGTCTACTAGATTAATAATCTACTAGAGTGATAATAATTTTATTAATAATGAAAGAATTATTGCATTTAATGTGCTTCCTATGTATAACTTAGAGTATAGGTATAAATAACCTAGAGTAAAGGTTATTCATTTTAATTGATATTGAAATATATCCACAAAATAACAATTTTTATAACTATAGCACTGTTTCAAAATTGTAATTTATGTTTGCAAGTTAATGGCTTTAAACAAATTTTAAGGTAAATTTCTTTCTGTTATTGGATGCAAATAAAATTGTTATTCATTCAAATTTCCAAAAAAAATGACAATGTTTTTTCCCCTTAATTGCTAATATCTCTTTCTTGTTTCACAAACTAAAAGTTAAATTATTTCTATTAAATGACAACTTGTCTTTAAATATCTTTAATGGGTTACATAGAAATGCAGTTTTAACTTAAGAAAAGTGAACAGCAATATATGAGATTATATTGGTGTTCATTTTTCTTAAGTTGCAGTTACGTTGCAGTGACGTCACCCAATGTGATTGTTGTTATCTCGTTCTCTTCCAGAAAATGCTTAAAGTATTTTGTACATTATTCTCAGGTATTAAACGGATAAAAACATTTTTAAACTATTTTCAACATGTTATAATGATATTATATTTTTTATTTAATTAAAGACAAAATATTGCAAAACTTTAAAATTTTGAAGATTTTTTTTTATTTATTTATTTATATAAGGAAATAGCAGATAGTTCATAATGCATAGCAGCAGATAGCAAGATTTCAAAGAATTCTGCTAATTTCTTTCCAATTAGCAGTATTGCGATAATCAGAAAATAAAAATGAAACAATGGTTTTCTGGATTGGATTTTGAGTATATCCATTTATATTAAACATTAAATATCTCATGATATCTGTTATGTCATATCTATATCATGGTTATTAACCTTTTTTGAAGAGTTTACTCTTTTTAAAGACATACTGAAAAAAAAACAAATAACATTATTAAAATTGTTCCATATTTTAAAGCTGATTGGTATTGATATGCTGACACAGGAAATCTTAAATTTAAATAAGTATCACTTATTTAAATTTAAGGTTTCCTGTTAAATTTTATTATTAAGTAGTACTTAATTAAATAAGTGAAATGATAAAAATTAATGAAAATAAAGCTTTGCTTTATTTTCATGCTTGTTATTTTATTTAATACCTATTAATTTAATGTTGTGTTTCATTTTTATCTAAATAAAGCAGAACTTTAAAAAAATATTAATAGACCTTATAAGTAGTTTTTGTCATGCTAACTAAAAAACCCGGAAAAATAAAACAGTTTAGATTATTGGAATTTATAAACAACTATTTCTCTTTTTGTCAAAGCGAACTAAACCTATTTTCCAAATATATATTTGTATATATGATATTAATTTGTATGGTTTCACGAATTTCTATTTACTGAATATCAAGAAATGTTAATTATTTTATGTTATTTCTGTTTATATTTTGGGGTAGGAACTGTCTTCAAAATAAAAAAAATGGCGGGTCTCTGAGAGGCTGGACCTTTCGCCCACAACAAGGCCGGAAACTGCTACTCATTTTAGCGTCACTCGGTGGGCACCAGTGAACCAAGTCACGGAGGCACGAGCAGAACTGCCCTTGTCACAACACCATAAATCCGTTTATAGGGTGGGCCACATTCATCCATCATCTCAGAAAAAGGAGGGACAAAGATACAGAGAGAGAGAGGGGGTGAGAAAGGAAACCCGTCCATGCCCAAACTGGGATTCCAACTTTTGAAAGTACAAATCAAGATTTATTAAGGAATTTGTTAAACTTAAGTATATATAGCTTAACATTTTGCATACATTTTTTATAAATTCTAATGAATATGTAAGATTCTCTAATTTTAAATGGGAAATTTTAATTGTTAAGGGAAAAAGAAATCCATTATTTTTATGTACACTTTAAGACTTCTTTTAATATGCTTTGGATTCGCATTGTTTATATAGTTTAAAACTTTTTTATGGTCAGTCTTTAGCTCCCATATGATGTTGATGCAACTGACCAACATCGATTATTTTAATGATAATATCTACATTTTCAACGATGGACCTACCTGTGTGAGGTGCATTTTCAACATGAAATGTACTTGAACTGAATGGACTAAGCTGCGAAATTTCACATAATTGTCTGCTACAATATCGGACCATAAACGTTATGCACAGTTTTAGCCCCCTCAATTGGATTTTTCACCTTTGTGAAAGAAAAAGTGTAAAATGTATCAACATGACTTCCATTTTTAGCATCCTGTAACTGACAACTGAATAGACAAAACAGGAAGCAATAGAAGAATTTTAGTACTAAACATCTCCTTTCCAAAAAGTATGAATATAAATGGTTTGATGGATATTTTACTAGATATCGACCATAATAACCATCTACCACAAAAGTGATGGATTTTTTTTACAGCAGCCAAATATTTTTAATTTCCTTCAATAAAAAATTAATATCCAATACTATGCTGGAAAATAAATCTATTACTTGTGTTCAAATTTTGTAATTTTTTATAAACAGATTTCATTATTATTTTACTTTCAGATGAATTGAACAGTAACTTTTAAAAAACAAATATCATCGACTAAATAAATATTTAGATTAATAATAAATTATTATAAATAACAAAACAAAACTTCAAATGACTCATTAGCATAATGGATTTTCTAAAATTATTTTTAATTCTATATATCATCATTTAACACTAAAATCGGCAGTCATATTTGTTGTATCTGTGTAACGTAGAAATATATGCTTTGACATTAAATGGTGCTTTTATGTACCATATACCAAGCTATTAAATGCCATTTAACAGTTATTAAAACGCTTTCCTTTTATTGGTTTGTTTCTCAAAATTTATTAAAATGTTAATAAATCTAAGCAATTATCCAACCAAGGCTCATTATATTAGCTATAGATTTCATGAGGAACATAAGCATTATAAGACAAAATATTTCGTGAAAATTCTTTCACCAGAAAAATTAATCTTTATCTCATAAAATTCATAATTACCCCTTAAATGTTATTCGTTGGAAGGGAATTGTATGCACGATATTAGTTTCCTAAGAAGTCTATTCACAGCAAATACCTCATAAAGCCTTACCGAGAAATACTGAAAATGTTATTGTGCATGAGGCTTTCTCTGCAGAGGGCAACAGCTGGTAGCTTTCATTTCAAATTGCCTCAATGCATGGCATTTTGGAATTTTTAGTCATTTGTTACCATGGGCTCATTAATGGATATATTACCATGATAGTAGGTTTGCTCTGTAACTCGAAAAGGATATTAATTGTGCACTCCAGCAGAAATCAAATATTAAAATAAGAATTGTTCGAACTTTTATTATATTAATTAGAAATTAATTTAACTAATTTAAAATGTTTACATAAATTTAGGATTTTAAATTTGTATGATGCCTTTTTCATTACTTTTGAAGAAGTGGCATAAATATTTTTAATCTCAAAATATTAATAATCAGAAAAATGTTATTATGAATATTAATGAATAAAGCAATTATTTTCTTTTATATTTAAACATTTAATATATTTTCAAATTTAACATTTTATTAAAATAAACATTTACTTAAATGGAATAAATTTAAATAACCTGTAAAAGGGTTTATTAAATTATTTTAATCAAAATGTAATTAAATGATTTGAATATTTACACCAATATATCATAATTTAGTGAATTGTAATCATGATTTAGTAACTTGAAGCTGGGTGGCGTAAGTAGTAGCGCTTTATGGTCCCACGCCGAATGTCCAAGGTTTGGTCATCGGGCAAGCCAAAGTTACCTCAGATTTTTATCCCTTCAGTAGGTCTATGTAAATGCTTACCAAGCAAGTTTGGTGAATTTCTCTTTCGACTAACCATTGTCTCCAATCAAGACATATACTTCTCACCCCACGGTCCATGGTCACGAATGCAGATATGAGCACTGAAGGCCTTGGCCCCACATGGCTGTTGTGCCACTGATTCCAGTTTTGATCTGGTAAATGTTACTATTAATATGAATATTAATGCAAAAGTTAATTACCTCTTTATTATTATATTTAAACTTTAAAAAATTTTTAAAATAAACTATCACTTTTAGGAAATAAAATTAAATATTTAATAAAAGTGTAAATTAAGCAATCATAAACAAAATGTAATAGAGTTATTTGAATATTTGCACAAATATATCATAATTTTGCTAATTTTTTAGAACTGTTTCCTTCTACCTATATCATGTCATTTTAAAATTGCTTTCCTTATAACAACATTTGATATGTTCAATACTTTTCAATGTAGTTAGAAGCAGTAATATGATGAATTGTTGAAAGTCGCAATAACAATTTTTGAGTTGCAGGCAGTTTATCTAGCAGGATTTGCAGAATGAAAATCATTGAAGTTCAAGAAAAAACTTGATTTGATGGAGAATCATACCGATTTCAGTCCTGAGAGGAGATAAGATATATTGTGTGAATCTGCATTTAACTCTCTGATGGACCAAACCTGTGATTTTCACGGGAAACTATAATGCAGCAAAATATGCTCAGCCAGTAAGTTTCACGGAGATGTGTTTTCCTGCTTTATTGAGGAACGCAACCCGCGTTTTTACCATTTTAATGTGTTTTATGCATTTTACTTTTTTATATTATGTAAATAAATAGAAATGAACTGTAATTCAATTGAAATTTATTAAAAAAAATTGTCTGTACTAACATCTGAAATCGGTTTTTCTGACAACTTAGTTTCTCACGCAAAAAAAAACTATATAAAATATTTTCTGAAAAGTAAAAATGATATTTTAACACTTCAATATAAATTTAAAATACGTAAAAAAAATACATAATTTCTTAAGTGATTTTATTTCACAAATTGTGTGGTCAAAGGGTTAAATATTAAATGAAAAACTCTCACATATAATTGATTAAATTTAAAAGCAATAAATTACTAGCCAGATAGTATGATAACCTCATCGAGTATTTTTTAATCACATTGCAATGGTGTCATATCTGAGATGGACATTAATCTCATTATCAAATGGTAATGAGATGCATTCATTATTTAACCAAGAATTTACCTTGTGCCCAAAAAGTGTCTGGGTACGTCGTGGTTGCAATGTCCTCTAAGTGAAATGATATATTTTGGGTGACATATCAAATCATTGGAATGATGTTTTTGGTTCTTGCTGCTACATAAAGAATATTCAACCACCTTTATATATTTCCGTCGATTGAATCAATTCATAAGAAAATCTTTTTCCTCAATGTAAACCTTAACCACATTAAGTTAGCTTAAGGCTTCAAAACAGATAAATATTACCTGCCTTCTGACCACATACAAGCATGGAAAATTGTATGACAGCTCTTATTTTTCTGTTTATTGATGACAACGTGATGAAGAAAATCACAGGTATTGGAAAAGGTGAACCCAAAGATAGATGCACTGCTCAGTTAACCTTTGATGTACGTCACATTGAGCGGCATTCCAGAAGAATGCCCAAAAAATTATTCTCCAAATAATAATGCAAGCAGCTTTCGTTGCAGATTCAGGTGCTTCACGATATCAACATAAACATTCATCTGTCCAAAAGAGCAAAAACTAAAACGTGATTCATTGGCAAAGTCACCTATTTTATTATTTATTTTATGCAAATGACGTTTATATTAATTTTAATAGAAATATCATACTTCATTGCTTTTAAAATATCTTATAAAATGCCTCTGATTTAAAGTGGTTAATATGGAGCAAATATTGAAAAATACCTTAAATAAACATGGGAAATCCTTAAAAGATTTTAACTTTTGCAACATTTATATATAGGATCACATACTGAGTAACTAATTTAACTATAAAAGCATTATAGCACGACAATACTATTCCCAGTTTTATACTAATTTATGATTCATTTATAGATTTTGAGGAAAGTAAAAAGATAAAAAAAAATTTTAATTTTAAATAAAATTTTTAATAGTTTTTTATATTCTTTTCTACTGTTTTCGAAGGGCTAAAAACTTGGTTAAACACTCCCAATTCAGAGAATTCTAGCAAAATTCAAAAATCATTGTTTTACCTGTTTTTATTTGCATAATTTATAACTTTTAACAATTTAATGTATATATTTCTTAAATTCTAACGCAAAAATACATTAAATGTGGTAAATGTTGTAAATAAAATTCATTTTTCCAAGATATTATTGAAGCTTTTTAAATACTTTAAGAGGTAATTTACTTCTTTATATTTAAACAATCCTCCAAATTTTAAACTTTAATATGTCTGTGAGAGAGATAAAGTAAATTTGAAAGAAAACTTCTTGTTAATTCCTATCTCTTTTCATACTCTTTTTTACGTTTGTATACATCTGCAAGGAAAAACTTTTTACCAGTGAAATTACATCATTTTTTTAAAGTAACTTTCTACCTAAATGTTTCTGTTAAATGACTTCAAGAACCAAAATTTTTACCCGTAAATTGTTAAAAATACTAGCAATTTTCAAAAAATCAACAATAACACTTTGAAATATGTGATAATAAATGCCTAGCTTGTTCATGCAGATTTTGAAATAGAATTTTAAGAACAATGGGTCATTTTGCATAAAAATTAGCTATCATAGTTAAAATGTGGAAAATTATTTATATTTATTTTTTATTTTTAGTAAAAATGTTGTTCAAATGTTACTAAAATTCCTAAAAAAATCTATTAAATGTATAATTTATTTCAGATTCGTTAGTCAGACAAATAAAATAATGTATTCCCCTTAATCTATTCCTTATTACCTCAACCTAAAAAAATTGTTTTTAACTTATTTATATTCAAGCTTCGAAATCAGCTTTTTCCCACATTTCAGTGTTTTTTTCAAATTCGATAATTAATTTTACAATGAGAGCCATGTCAGTCATCAGTAAAAATTTCAAGGACTATTGTATAATTACATATGGATTTATCATTGACTATGTAGGCTCGAATAAACTGTCACAACAATCACAAATTTAACTTGTTATGAGATAATCTACATGGGAATAATACCAGTTTTACAAAATACTTAAGGTACCATGCTTATACATATCATAAAAATACATAAAAAAATATCGTTTTTCTATGAAAGTCCACAGCAACTGAAGTTGATTTATAATTTTAATAATTTCAACAAGCTTTCATCATTTAAAAAATAATTGATATTAAATTGTTTAATTTTTGTACAAAAAATTCTATGAATACTTCCTTGATATTTGATAAATAATTTATGAATTTATAAAATATATTTGGCATGGTACGGTTATTTTAAATATTGTTTCACGTATAATACATTGTACACATTTTATATCTTTCAAGTTACAAATATATTGTTCAGTGAGATTACAAAAAAAAAATGTTACAAAATTCCCCATCTTTCATTTATGACACTAAAACAAAATTGTTTGTGAGTAAATCCCTTTCCGTGACTTTTGCTCCTTCAGAATAAATTTGAGTTGACTTTTTAAGGAAAACTTTTCTCAAGAGAAACAAAGCAACATTCTTAGTTTGGAAATCCTGCTTTAATCCTTCATCGTCGGAAAGTCTTATGTTTCCCGCGCTTCCCCTGGCCAACGCGATAAGCATTTTCTCTAATAGGATTAACAGCAGGAATTAGTTTGGATTTGTTACCGGAAGAAAATGATCGATTGTACCTGAAACAATTTCACCTGCAGAATAAGAATAAAGAATTAATCACTTGTTATAAATAGCCTGTATATTCACATTTCACGGAAACATTTTAGAAATGGTGCAAAACACGTGGTTCAATAAGTACTCATCGAGACATAAAAAATTGTGTTTTGATACATTTATTTTTGACAGGGAGCTTTCATAAAAATCTTAACAAAATTTTTGCATATTTTACAAAATAATGAAATATACTAAAAATAGAATATTGATGTTTAAAAATTTTAGAAACAAATAGTATTCAAAATCTCCAAACATTATTAATATCAAAATACGAGTATAAATACATACCGACATATATTGAACATTGCACTTCAACGAATAATAAAACAGAAGTTACTAAAAATGATTACTAGACTTAATTTTTTTTAAATAATATTAAAAGAGATAAAACATTTAAATTTGGAATGTAAAAAATCCCTTCTTGGCAATCTTCATCCATTTAATTAGTTCTTACATTTAAAATATACTAATGAAACGATGAACAAATCAACTTTTAAAATCATTCTAAAAAAATTTAATAATATATATATATTATAAATACAAAATTCAAACTCTGAAATACAATAATTCTAAATAATAATCTTGATATAGTCTAAAATTGATTCTATATAAGATATTTGAATTCATGAATTCAGTCATTCTCTAAATATTATAAATAGATACGATGACCCCTTTGTATTTTTGAAATTTTTGTTGTTATACAACTATGAACTTTATAAGTAGTTAGCGTGCTTCTCTGTATCTAGCCGTTATTTGAACTCTACCAGTTAAATTGAAGTAGTCGGGTAAAGAGTCTTCATATACATATTTTCAATAATGCCATCTGCTAAAAAATGTTTTTTTCTCTTTCAGACCTCAAGGAACGGAAAAATTTGTCTTCTGAGGCACTCAATGGATGTGCTATCGCAGACCCCAACAAATGGTAGGTCTCAGCAATTTAGAAGAAAGAGCCAAGTAGAAGATTCCCAAATCCTATTATCCACAGACCTATCATTTCACATCGAGGACATTGTGACCACGACATATTTAACATACTCCAGCCACCATTAGTTAACATGATCTTTATTTTGGAGGAGATTAAATTCATTATCTTCCGATAACAAAAACGAATGCCTTAACCAACCAGGCCACCACGACCTCACTTTTACGGTAGTACCAAACTTAGAGTGCATACAAAGTTATTAATATATTAAATATTATTACAATCAGTGCATATTAATTCACAAATTCATAAGAATCCTGAAAAGATATTCAAAACCTGTAATAATAAGTACTTTTTCTTTAATGCGGCTTATCCTAATAGTCAAATAAAATATAATTAAATTAAAGCATATATAAAACAAGACCATTTATACTCCCACATTTATATATTGAATAAACTTATCCATTAGAATTTTAATTATTTTCTTTAACAATTAAGAAATAAATAGGATATTCATTTACAGTGAATAGTCATGGAAAATCAAACATTGCATTGGATCATTAAATGGAAATACCATTTAACAATTGCAAGTGAATCTCTAACTAACTTATGATAATGAGGAGTTTTTTAATTGACTAATCCTCTTCTAATGCTAAATAATTTAATTCATCACGAAATTGAAGAAAATTTATTAATATATTCCTTTTGAAATTAAATAATTTATTTTTTTAATTCTGAGTAAGCATTTACATAAGTACCTCTTTTATATTAACGATTTATGTAAAATTTTTCGAATGATCTGCTGTAGATTTTGACGTCATACTTAATACTAAATTCTTATGTTTGATTTTAATTTATTTTATATTTGTTATTTAACATCAGTTATGCAACTTTAATTCATTTAAATGTATTACTAAATGGCATTATTATTTGTTACTCATTTAATTTGTATAAAAATCATTTGTATGACATTTGAAAGTTTATAATTATATTAATTATTGAAATGAGTTAAAAATAATTACAATTTTATTAAATTACATTTGAACCTTAAATATTTCGTATTTGTTTGATTTTATTTATGCATTTTTACTAAGACTTAATCACTCGGAGATATTTCAATAGAAGTCAGTTTTATACAAACAAAGGAATGTTAAATATGGAACTTATTTTGTAAACACGTTTTAGAAATACATTATCAAAATAAGCAAGAACGTGAAAAACATTGCAATTCTTCAGTCATGTATGGTCATACAATAGTATGTAAAAGAATACAAGGAAATAAAATGCAGTGAATGTTTGTAAATGTATTTGAATCGTAAATGTGTGGGAATGTCTGTAAATCTATTTGAAAGGTGAATACAATGGGATGTTTGTAAATGTATTTAAATGGAAAAAATAACAAGAAATTTTTCTGCTTAAAAATTTGGTGATACGATCTAATTAAAGATGCTTAATATGCCATAATGCCTCCGTGAATAGCTAAGACTTGTTTAATATGAATGATAATAAGAAATATTGGTGGAGTATGAATATCTCTCAAACAGAGTTACTGAACTATGAATTGAATTCGAAATCAAAATATTTCTCTGTCAATAAGTTTATTTTTTTATTTTTTGCATTGCGCTTTTACTTACTTCTTTAAATACATATTGAGACTGAAACAGTTTAATCTTGTTTCAACAGATAATACTGATCTCAGCTTTTATATATTTCAGAAATAAGTTGATTGCATAAGTTTCATTTTCAGATCATATTAAGAACATGGAATATTTTTCAATGATTTGAATAACTTTACAGCATCAAATCCAATCATTTTGTCGTATTTGTTCTGAATCATTTAAAATAAAGGAACAATAAGTTTAGTATCGCAAAAGTAAATTAATTTCTTATAACTGAATAATATTTAAAGCTAATTATTTGATTTGATTATTATAAAATGAAAAGTTATAAAAATTAAATATAAGTGTTAAAAAGTATTACATAAAAATGTAGTTATTCCAAACGAATTACATAAAAACGCCCTATAAAATTTTCAATTTTAATATTAATTGGAATTTATATGTAATTATGAATATTAAATATTCACAATCTGGAAGTAATTAACATTTTAGAACTCAATTTAAGTAGTATATAATTGTCTGATTTTAAAAAAAATTTTAGCTGCTTTACTTAACTTTTAAATCTATTTTATAAATTGAGACTTGCAAGTGTAAAGTGCTTGGAATATTCATAGAATTGTATTTTTTGGTTTCCCAACATTTTGGTTATTATTTGCAGCATTTATTTTCATTAAGAAAGTTTAAAATGTTTATGTATTCATCAAGATAAGCGAAAAATTACTATATCCATTTCTCAAAGTAACACAGTAATTAAACAGGAGACCTCGTGTGTGTGTGTGGAATATTCTATATCGACTCTCTCTCCATTTTACAACTCTACTATGATGGTAAATTTGTTCTTAATTTAGATTAACGTAGCATATTGTTTGTTTGTTTGTTTTTTGACACCACATTGTAATTATCTTAACGACGTAAGGCTATCATAAGAGACTTTAATATCCCTTGTGTAAATTATTTTCCAAGTGGACTTTTCATTGACAATAGGATCTTTCTCGTATCGCAAAGGATGCAACGCGGAAAAGTTCCCTTCCAACGGAAACGAATATAGACAACAGAAAGTCAGCCTTTATTTCCGTTGTTAAACTGTGGCTGGGAATAAATCCATGACTTTATTCTCCGAAGTGTACGGTGCAACCAGTAAGCCACAATTAGCTTATGTTTATTTATTTGTTTGCAATGTAATTCCATAAGTCAACTTCTGCTGGATAAAACGTCTTTAAACATAGACAATCACATCGAACTTCGTAATATGTAAAACTATATTATTTTATTTTCCTTGTAAAGTGAGAGTAATTTGAATATCAATGATTCAAGAGTTTATGTACATATATACTAAAACAGTATGTGTAAATCATTTTTGTCTAAGAATTCAATGTAAATGATTATTGTATGAGAAAATAAGTTGTACTTAATTGTTTAAAATGTAATTACAAATTTTGATTATGTATGACACATAAAGTCTAGCTCATGAACATTACCTACTGTCGTTTTGTATAAATATTCAATGTTCATATATCCTATTTCAAGTACTGACATAAATGAATAATTTAAATTCATTGACCGTTAATTTATTTAATGAAAGAACTTAATTGTGCAAAATATTTATTTATAATTATTTTACAGAATTTTCCACGATAAGGAAACAATTAGATTTAGACCCGATTAAACTCTCAACCTTCGATGGAAAATCATCCTGGCAAGTATTCAAGACCCAGTTTAGGGTGGTAGCTCAGAGGTCTCAAATACCTCAGACAGCTTCTCTAGCAGTCACGACTAATCGTCTTTATACAACTTAAGCATCAGTTTCAGTCTTATGTTACTCACAAAAATGATTTACACATACTGTTTTAGTATATATGTAAATAAACTCTTGAACTATTGATATTCAAATTTTACAGAATTGAGTAAAATATTAATTTTTTCTGAAAGGTGGATTGTGGTTGAAAACATTGCACTCCATGAAATGTTTGTTTATAATTAGTTTCCAATAACTCTGAAAATCACTTAAGACTGAAATCACATTACATGATTCTAAAAAAGTAAATAAAGATTTATTATTGAAGAACCATAGTGATATGAGTGATTAATAGAGAAGCTTTCCTTATTAATTATTTTCTTAGTTAACATTATCATTTTAAATTGAGTTAACCTATATATATATATATATATATATATATATATATATATATATATGTATATAGTTAATTAGTTTAAACTAATTAAACTAACTTTAGTCATATCTAAACAAAAAGATCTCTAAGCTATCAAAAACTAATCAAAGTAAAATCGCATCCAAACTTATATTTAAACTTTATTGAGAATATTTCAAAAGTTATCAAAAAATTATATTTAGAAAAAAGAAGTTATTTCGCTCTTCTAAAGAACTTAAGCATCAGTTTCAGTCTTATGTTACTCACAAAATGAGTTAAAATACTGGGTATTGTTTCACAGTCTCTATTTTTTTTTTTCATATTATAAACAATTTAAATGACAAGAACTTAAGTTTCCATGTCCGTTTTACGTAACTCATAAAATGAGCTAAAATATTCTATATTCTAGTTTTTGTTTCCTTAATTGACAATTCGGTAAGATGTTCTGAAATTTAATCACTTGCTAAATAGAATGGATAGAATATTAAATTAATATAATTTCAAATTTACAAAGATTAAGAATTCTCAGACATTTTTCTTTTCATCACTACAAAATAAATAATCGCGAGGAATGCATAATTGAAAAAAGTGTAACCAAAGATTTTCTAAATAACTATATGCATCAGATTGATTTAAAATTCAAAAGACGAATATGTGGACTCAAACTTTTAAAAATATCTTTAATTTAAAAAATGTTTGAGTAATTGAAGATTTATGAATTGCCAAAATACATATCCAATAAATAATTCTTTTTGCCGTGCCAATCATTATAGTCACTTATTAACATGCTCGGGCATGGATGTACTTTCCCTCTCTCTCTCTCTCTCTCTCTCTCTCTTTCTTGTCTTTTTCCTTTCTTTTTGTGTGTGTGAATGGTTGCCTACCCTATAAACGGGTACCTATGCCATGTGTGTACTGAGGAAGTCGGACTCCACACCAAATATGGTTCAGTTGGAAAAGTGGAGCAGCACACCCCATATTGCCAGCCTTGCTGGCACACGACAACAACAACATTAACATGACTATACAATAATTATCGAGAAAAATTTATCTTACTTAAAAGGTAATTTTTCTCACTGTTTTTTGACTTTAATTAAGAAATCCGAATAAAATTAAGCTTAATTTATGAATTTGAAAAATTTATTTGTTGTCTAAAGGTGGCTGGTTATTCATATTGGAGCAGCCATTTTAAAAATGTGGATCACATGTAGCTGGTGTGATATAAGGTCCTTGATAAGCCCAAATATGA